>VZRM01002137.1:132055-373444 GCA_013397955.1 Grantiella picta | reverse complement strand
GGCTGCGGCCGACGGGCGTCCTCCCCCGGCTTTCTGCCCTCGCCGCCGGCCACCGGCGACACCTCCGAGCGCCCTGCTCCTCCCGGCCCCGGCCCCGGCCCCGGCTTTTTGTGCGCCGCACCAGCCGCCACCTGGGGCGGGCGCGGTGGCGGTGGCGGTGGCGGCGGTGACGGCGACGGTGACGGCGCGGCCCCGCACGATGCCGCTCCGCGGGCTCCTGCCCCTTTGTCTGCTCTGCCTCCAGGCTGCGCTGCCGCTCCGCGCCCACCGCGGCCGCTACGCCGGGTAAGTCCGCCCGTCGCCCCGCTCCGCCCGGGGCAAGGCACCGCGACCGCGCTCCCTCCGCTCCGCTCCGCCGCCAGAGCCCGCCGGGGTCTGCGTGTTGGGCGTCCCTACCGCCGCCGACCTGGTCGTGGGCTTGTCTGATGGCAGTTGTAGGAGGTAGTTCTTGAAAGAGGTGCTGCGAGTCTCGACTAGGCAAAGGGAAGATGCGGCAATGGGGGAAAAGAAAAAAAGTTTGAGTGTCCTTGTAGAAAAAGAAATTGCGATTATACAGGGGAGAAATGAAAGGTTTTGAGGCTCCACCGTGCTCTGAAATTGTGATAAACACATGTTATAGTCTTGGCTTTTCGAATGAAGATTTCTATTTTCCTTGAGGATACCATTGTACTTGTACTCAAAATCGTTTTAAAAAGTTGAACAGTGTGCAGTCACATTACTGAATGCATAGAACTCAAGCAAGAAGGGAACTCTACTGTAAGCAAGTGAAGACTAAAACTTTCTCGTGTATTTCAAACTAGACTTTTCTCTTTTTTTTCCAACGGGAGTTCAGATTTGTGTTAGAAAGGGAAAGACTGAACTGAGTAGTAGTAAAAGATAAACTGTGGTATCATTGCTAGGCTTTGCCTCCAAAGAGTATGTTCTTTGCCTGTTTTTAAAACTTTGATTTAGGAAGTATTTAACATAATAGGTCCATGATGCAAATGAAAATGCAGTCAAATATAGGAGCATTAGAAGCCAGTGGCATGTGTCAACATACAGTATGAAATTGTTTCAAAGTGACCAGCAAATTTGTCAGGATAACCACACCTCTCTGGGGTAGTAAGGTAGTAAGGTAGTAAGAAGTTTAATAAAAACATTCTCTAAGCTTCAAGGATTTGGTAATGTGATATGAAACCATTCACCCCTGGGTCACTATTGGTGATAGAAAGTAGTTAAACACTTGACGGCTGTTTCAGCATCTCTGTACAGTTCCTTAGGTCCCAGTATCTGCCTGCACTGTGAAATCAAACAGTCCCCCAAAGTCAGGAGTCCCCCTGACAGTGCCAGGAAGCAGCAGGACAGAAAATTAAACTGTTCTTTAAAGCCAGGGTCCTGCTGTAACTTTTGTGCAATGGCACAGTTCTCTCTGGAGCCCATAGCACAGGCATGGTCTCCATGGTCTTGAATTTTTTTTAGGATTGCATTCAGTTTGTTTCCAGATGACATTGAGATGAATAACATATTGTCAGTGCCGGTGCTTAACTTTTTCTGAATATAAATTACATGAGTTATCTACTAATTGGTATGTGAAATGTCAAAATACACATTTTACTATTTAGGTTTAAGTGGCATCATCAGCGGTAATCAGGTTGGTTCGAATAGAATAATATGCATGAAAATCCAAATGTTGTACCTCTGCTCAATTGTGTAACCCAACAATTTTGTTCAAAGTTTCAAAAATTATTTTCTTGCTTCAGAATTTCATATCCCCAAAGTGACATGTAAAAGATCTGCCCAAACTCTCCTTTGTTGATCCTTGTTTTAGAAGCTTTTGCTCTAAAAGCTTTTGGACTCTAGTCCAAAAGAAAAAATGACACTTCTTATCAGCTTCCAGAAGTTGGGCAAGAAAATCATTGCTCAAAAAAACACAAAACCCAAAAAACAAACAAACAAACAAAAAAAACCCCCTAGAGTTAATTATAAAAACTCTTGGCCAATAGGCAGTTGTAGTAGGGGCCAAGATACATTTGCAAGTCTTGCTGAAAATGTGGTCAATATTTGAAACAGAAACCAGAATGTGTACCACATGTGTAACATGAACTGGAAAAACAAGCTAATATTTTTCCCACTCTACTAATATTTTCCATTTCTACTACCCTGGCATTATTTGTGTCAATAAAAGATGATGGAAAGTTAATTTGAAATGGGATTAAGGCTTCTATAGAATTATGGATATATCTTGTCCATCTGTCATCATCCCAGTGTCCTGGGCAGGATCATTTAATTTCTTCTGTGTGTGCTATTGATTAGAAACAGTGGAGCAAGTACTGCCATTACTACTGAACCTGGTTGTCATTCAAGGGGAAAAAACCTTGTTAGGTTTTTTTTGAGATAGCCAATTAGGAGGTGAATTGTTAATGTTCACCATTAGAAGGGGTGTCCCAACAAACTGACTTCTTTTTGTGCCAAGAAACATCTGTGAATCCTAGTAATTTCAATTGTGTCAGAAATGTACCATAGAGGGAAAAGGCAGAAGTATAATTAGGGGGAAAGAATGAGAGAAAAAAAGAACAAAAAAAAAAAGCAATGGAAACATTTCTCATAAACTTAGGTCAGCACTAGGAGGCACATGCAATTGTAACACTTCAGTTGAGAACTCAGGCCCAAGACAATTAACTGGCACTGCGCATGTTTCTCCAAACTATGTTAGAGCAGGCCAGGTATGCCATATGGACACATTTTTAAGCAAATGTGTTCCAGATACCTTTGGGAAGTCAGCAAACAGTTGGGGAGTCTCAGCAAAGAGGAAGAAGCACTGATGCCCATTGAACTCTTGGAAGGACTGAGGGACAGTTGTCCTCTGCCTCACACAATACACAGGAGTTCAACCTGCCTCCCTGCCCTTGTGCCTGAAGGAACTCAAGAGTCTCTGGAAGGCACTGCTAATCAGCCACCCAACAGCAAATTCCAAACTATACTCACCCATACATTATTCCTTCCTGCATTTGTATGTTCTCCACAGAGGTTCCAGGGGATGTGGCTAAGTGGGAGACACACACACACACACACACACACACACACACAAACACACACACACACACACACACATCAGTGTTTGGACAGAGTAGAAGTGGAATATTCAAGATTATTTTTCAGGAGGACATTACCAGAAGTTCAGACAGGGGCAACAGATAACCAAATGTGTGGGAATGGTTTAATTTCCTGATATCACTAAGTATGCTAGAACTCTTTGGTCTCCAATAGAAAATTTAGGCCCTAAGAGATGTCTACAAACTTTGAGCGACATGGACCTAGTAGGTAAAGATAAATTGTTCACTGGTTGTTCCTGTTACAGGAAGCAGGACTCATAAAATGAATTTAGTAGGAACTTTCTGATGGTTCTACAGAGTAGAGTGCTGGAGTAGATGGAGTTTTGTCAGGGTTTTTTACCAAATGCAGCACTCATCCTACTATTGGTAATCCCATGAAGGGGATGGCTTCCCATTAGCAGGTCAAGATTTCTTAGAATAGAAAACAGCTCTTTCATTTGTTCATTAAAAATCACTACTATGATCTTCAGTTCATCTACCTCCACCTGTACATGGTACCTTGGCATGTTGCCTCCTATTTCTTTCCCACTTTTTGTTCTTCCAGATCCTTTTCAGACATGTTCCTCATCTCACCTCTTCTCTCACTTGCAAATGACGAAGTGCAGGCAAAGACTGAAATAACTTGTCCAGTTTTTCTCTAAGGTATTTGTTGCAATATTGGGAATATTTTTAAATATAGGATCAAGATGATAACTCCTCCAAAATGTTATTCTTTGGTGGATTGCAGTACTGCAGATAATAACAATTTCTCTTGGTCAGATAAAGGCCATGGTACATGCTTACCTTGTAACAACCACATAAAATAAACTGGGAGTCATGTGGAGGTGCATAAGCAAGGAAACTGAGAACAGTAAAGTTCTGTAATCCAAGATATAATGCTGTTGCTACCGGAACATGACATCCGGAAAATTGCATAAACCAACTGTTCACATAGATAAGGACAGATATCAAATCTGAGAGCATTCAGCAAATTTCAGGTATTTTAATGCCCACTAATTCCCCTACATACCATAACTAAGTACCTCTGATCCCACAGTACCTTACACACAATGGCTGACAATTGTTCTGTCTCATGGAAAAAACACATGGGAGTGTGAAGAAAATGAGTTGATGAGGGAATTGAGAAGTGGAAAGGAACTCCTCCTGTGCTATTCCCTCTGCAGATTTTTTCCAAATGTTTTAATCAGGGACTAAAAGCTCTGGTATGTAAAAGAAGTTCTTTCTCCCCGCTGCTCAACTCTCCATCCCCACCCCCAAGTCATAGTAAAATGTCATGAACACAACTGGCAAAAGAAGCATTTGGAAAGCACACCACTAGCATGAGATGGAAGGTAATTATATTCATTCAGATGAAAACCAAACTTAGTCCTTCTCTGCAAGGTGTCAGGGAGCTTCTAAGAGGTGAAAAGCTGTAAGCTCTTGAGCAAGAACTATTTAAAGTTTCCTTTTTTTTCAAATAACCAATGATTCTGTAGTCAAAGCACCACTGATTCCTAAAACCAGCACAGATCAGTGAAATCCACAACAGCTCTGGGACGACTTACCTATTCTTGTCCCAACACTGCTGCTCTAATTACGTGCTTTCTCATTACCTGATATTCCCCCTGCACAATAACATTTATATTCTCCTATAGGAAAAAAAATGCTGCCAAGTTTTGATTATTTTTCTCCTCTATGTCCAAGCATGATAAAATTACCTTTTAAAGCTTCTCTGCTCTTCTCATTATAAATGAGAAATATGAAGTGTTTCAGTTGCTCTTTTTTATCCTCTTGCTTTCTTTTTTTAAAATAATTGCAACAACAGTACACATCCACACTACCTAGGTGAAGTTCATGCCAGGCAAGGAGGCTCCCAGTTTATTATGGCTGTGCTAAACTGATCTGCAGGTTCATGTCACCGCGTGAGCCTAGTCCCAAACAGGGACACAACAGCCTGGTGTTGTAGTTTCTGACCTCTGCAGGTGGAGAAGATGGGAAAAAAGCATGGGAAAAAGAAGAGAAGACATAAAATATCAAGACATGGGCAAAGCTTGCACCCACACTTAGGAGGTCTGAACCTGTCCTAGGTTTCCTACATTATATGGAACCTTTCAGTAAGAATGATTCTTTTGTAAGAGTAAAAGCAGTTCTGGTAAACACTTACACTTCCCTCGTTTTTAGAAGTGTGTATGTTACAAATCAGAATGTAGTGTATTATTAAAGAAAATTCATGTTCAGAGTTGAATCCAACAATTATGTTCTGCAAAAAACACTTGGGATACATCTAAGGTGTACTTAGAGAAAGATACTTCTAAAAATAATGAATTCACATATAAAATCTACCTGGACCCACAGTCGAAAGCATCCACTTTGAATATGCCGGCTTCACTGTCTCATGAAACTAAGCAGGCAAAGAAATACAGCTTTTCCCAGAGTTTCTGGTAGTAGTTGCAGTGAACTCCAAATTTCCCATTTCTACTCTGTACTTGCCAGATGCTGCTGCTCTGAGTTCACAATGCCAGAGTCACTTATAGGCTTCTTAAAATGAAGTTCTCAAATCTGTTTTGTACAGGACTTAACAAGCACTTAACAGGGGACAGACACTATATAAATTATATACATGGGGTTTTTTTTAATTAAAGAAAAAAGGAATCTAAAATATGTGAGCAATTCACATAAAAGACAGTGGAACCTACTTGTAGTCCAGAATGAAATTCACAGTTTTGAAAGGAGAAAATTTGAAAAAGGGAGGCTAAAAATCTGCTTTTCTTGGATACATTACTAATCATTTATAGGGAACCATTAGTTTCATAAACTGCATAGGACTGTATCCCACACTGCAGAATAAACAGGATTCCAAAATCTCATTTTCTGAAACTCTAGTATCTGTAAAAATGTCATTCATATGTCTTAAATGGCCTTACATGGTCAAAATGCTGTAGGAAACATTTTTTGTTGTACCCAGTTGAAGGTGAATGGACGCTATCAATCATCTCTCACTATCTCCAGGAAGTAAACTCTGTCATCTCTGTTCTGCAGAATGGTTTTTCACTTATGTTTTCTCCTTAATTATCCTTCTTTACATAACAGAAGCTGTACTCCCTCTTCTGTGGTAGAACATAGTATTTAAGTGGGCAGTGCGTCCATAAGGTTCACCCAAAAGTCAAGAAAAAAGCAGTATTATTGATCATATATTGGGCATCTCTTCAGTTCTCCCATAAGCAAAACCTGCTGTGAGCATGCATATGGCACTAAAAACTGAAAACAGCAGTGTAGGTCACCAGTCAGTATTTTTACTGCTCAGGCAATATGATTTGTCTTGCTCTCAGGCAGAAGATTAAAAGATTTTTTCTGCAGTTTGACCCTCTAAACAAAAATAAAAATAGAAAATAATTTAAAATAAACAGCATTGTTACGGTCCCCTGTCCACTTAGCTTACATATTTATGTTACCAGTGCTGTTTTTCATGCAGAAAACAACTTTAAGTGAAACCCATACTCTCCATTCTATTTATGATAAACAGGTTTAGTTGGAAAATAAGAACCAATAATTACAGTTATACATTAGACCTCTCTCTGAAAACCCTGCTGTGGGTAAAATAGGACATTTGTTGGTCTCAGATTTGCAGGAACAAATCCACAGTTAGCAAAATGCTGGAGACAATTAAGTCAAATTCTATTTTTTTTTTCAATTAATTATGGTTCTGCTTTAAAGGCTTCATTCACATGACTGTAGATATGGGTTCAAAGCTGTGGTTCTGACTTGATGTTGGTGTTACAGCAAAATGTGTGTAAATTTCAAGGGTGCTATTAATTTGTGCCTCAGTATATCAGATCAGATTCAGACCTTAAACAGACTGCGATTTTGAGGAAAATATCTGCAAAGAAAGCTCCAAAACTGCATTTTGTGCGAGGCACCTGAGGGTAGGTAAGCCTCACTCTGAGGCTGAAAAGATACTCAGAATTGAAAAGAGAGACCGACAAAAGGATGGGGACAATAAATTCAATTTTTTCTATTATTTTGCACCTTGAACTTGCCAAATGAGGAGTATGGAATGGGAGCTGGAATCCAGCAGTGGACAGGGAGCATGAACCTCTTCTGCCTGTGTCTGCTCTGTGCAGGCTGAATGCTCTGGAGAACAATGTTCTGCTGAGCCTCCTCTTCCTCTGGGGAAAAGTGGGACTTAAAGTGTATTTATTTAAAGAGAATCCACACCATAAAGTTACCAGACAAAACAATATGCAAAACAGCATTGTCTAAAGAGATGTTCTAGATAGCTTGTATACAGCTGCGGAAAAAACAGATGTAACTTATTAAATTAAAACATTTTTTATTTTCTTTATGTTAAAGAAGCTCAGTTCTGCAGCTCAGTTCAGGGGACACTACCACAGCAGGACCTTGAAAATGAGTTTGTAGGGGTTTTATTATAGTAAAATTATTCTAATAAAAAATAACTGTTTCTTGTATCATACTGTATTTCAAATATCCTCAGAATGATAATGATACAGTTAGCAGCACCTCATGGTTGACTCAGAGATTTAAAAAAGAAGCTCTTTTTAGTTGAGATTAAAAATAAATTCTGGGCACTCACAGCCCAGAAAGCCAATCATATCATGGTCTGCACCAACAGAAGCATGGCCAGCAGTTCGAGGGAGGTGATTCTGCCCATCTACTCCAGTCTCATGAGATCCCACCTGGAGTCCTCCAGTGTACCCAACATAAGAGGGACCTGTTGGAACAAGTCCAGAGGAGGGCTACGAAAATGGTCAGAGGAGTGGAGCACCTCTCCTGTGAGGAAAGGCTGTGAGTTTTGGGATTGGTCAGTCTGGAGAAGAGCAGACTCCAGGGAGACCCCATTGCTGCCTCTCAGTACTTAAAGGGAACTTAAAAGAAAGATGGGGACAAACTTTTAGCGGGGCCTGTAGAAACAGGACAAGGAGTAATGGTTTTAAACTAAAAAAGGGTTGATTTAGACTTGATAGCTGAAAGAAATCTTCTACAGTGAGGGTACTGAAACACTGAAACAATGTACTGGTACAGTTCTGGTTGCCCAGAGCTTCATCCAACCTGACCTTGAAGTTTTCCAGGGATGGATCATCTACCACCTCTCTGGGCAACCTGAACTAGTGAAAGATGTCCCTGTAGGGGCCATGAAGTAGATGGCTTTTAAAGGTCCCTTTCAACCCAAATTGTTCTAAATTACTTTAGCAGTCCTGATGAAAAGTGCTGCACTGTTTGATTTATTCTGCCCTACTCCTACCAGGATTACCACCAGATGCTGCTCTGAGGTTGCAGTGCAGTTGTACAACCAAACCCTGCTAACCCACACTAGTGGCCACTTGCTGCCAGGGCAGTCAGTTGTGCTTCTGCTCTTCCAGATGTGCAGCCTCTGCTCAGGGACTGGAGTTCCTCTACCTACAGCAAGACAATTGCACAGAGAGAAAAAAAAACACTTCTTCCCTTTTTTCCCCCTGGACTAATTGACAGCTTATCAGGTTGTGATCTGGCTGCTGCAGAGCCTCTGTGCTTGTGCTGGCACAGGGAAGGGGCAGGAATGGCTGTTTTTTTGAGACCTGCCTGTGTACCTTGAGCCTGTCAGTGTTCCTACTCACATAGTCACTGGAGATAGCTGTCTGAAACCAGTTAATTCCAGGTGTGTATTCCAAGGAGCACACTGTGGGTTTACCTCAGCAGAATTTGGCTTTTTGATCTATCCTGACTGCCAAATACCTCTCCAGACCTATGTCAATAGAAAAATCACAAATGAGTGTTTCAGACTCAAAGAAAGAATAGTAGGATGCTTATTTTCAAATAAGCACCTACCTGAAAGTGCAAAACCAAAGAAAAATTTAACCTTGGTACTATCATCCTGTGGGTTTTTGAAGCAAAGGGACTGCGTTATTCTTAATGTCTGAAGAAGCTGTGAGTCCTTCTTTACATAAACAAGACTGAGGTGATAGGGTCTACAGAAAAATAACCTCTATTTATTAATAGGTTGGTGTTAGGCAAACAGTAGCTATTACATGTCAAGAAAGCAGGGAAGATGTTTAATTAAGCACGTTTTATTAAGAGCTTTGTCTTTTTTTGTCACAGCACAGTCTGACCAGGGAAATAAACCTTGAGTTAACTTGAACTGTGTAGCACAGAATGCCAAGAACACACTCTGCCCAAAATTCACACCAAATAACAGGAGTCACTGTGCAAGCACAATGCCAAGTCTAGGCTGGATGTCTCAGCAGAGTGAGGTTGTGTCCTTGCCAGCAACACACAGTGTGGACATACCCAGTGGCACAAAGACAGCACAGCATGTCCTTACCCTGCTCTCTTATCAACAGGCTGGATCCCTGATCCATCTGCCCGTGGTAGTACCAATGCTAAAAAATGTAAATGGAGTCATTAGTAGAATACAGTAATTTGCTTTCTTTTTGAAAAATCAAACAGTTTTACCTTTAGTTTGCTCAGCTGAGGTTCTTTTATTTTGCTTTTACCAGAAGCAGCTCTCTTAGTTTTGAAATAGTCAAACATGTAGTCATGTTTTGATTTGGCCAACAAAAAGGCTTCAGAGGAAATCAAAGCATTTGTGTATAAAGGGTAAAGTTTCTTATATTCACTATCCAGCAGCATAAAAATAAATACTGATGTATTTTGTGAGGCCTAGCCTAGAATATTAACTGCAGTGAAATATGTAATTATGCAGGATTTGATCACTACTGCACGGGTTTTTTCTATTCAACACTAAGTTGTCTTGAGAGAGAGTAGTGGTTCTCCCTCTGAAGCAGCTGTGAGGAGGTGGAAACACAGGAACCAAGGGCTCCTCTGTCCAGATCAGGTCTTGTGGGGAACCCTGTCTGCTTGCCATGGGCTGTGCAGTGCCTGAGCACATTTGGTATATTATATCTCTCACAGGCCCCAGGCAAAAGAACATTATATGGTCATAGAATCATAGAACCATAGAATTGTTTCGTTTATAAAAGACCTTGAAGATCACTGAGTCCAACTGGTAACCCAACACTGCGGAGTCCACCACTGAACCATGTTTCTAAGCACCACATCCATATGTCTTAAAGACTCCCAGAAATGGTGACACAACCT
Organism: Grantiella picta; assembly: GCA_013397955.1. Lineage (NCBI taxonomy): Eukaryota > Metazoa > Chordata > Aves > Passeriformes > Meliphagidae > Grantiella > Grantiella picta. The sequence goes on along the minus strand of VZRM01002137.1, from coordinate 363,281 downwards.
CTTCTCTGGGCAGCTTGTTTCAATGCTTGACAACCCTCTCAGTGAAGAAATTTTTCCATCAGCCTCTGTCAGACACATGACAAAGATGCTGATCTCCTCTTGCCAGGTGGTTCTGGGCTCACACAGAGACAGAAATTTGGGTATTTCAGGCTCAAATTGGTTGAGGGAGCACTCAGAGTCTTCAGCCCTTCCTCCTGTCTACAGCAGTTTTTGTCACAGGAAGTAGCTATATTTTTCAAGGCCTTGCATCTAGCCTCACCTGCCCAAAAATCTGTATCAAATTAGAAAGTAGGTGTCCAGTGAGCTCAGGTGCTTTTGCAGTTCAGAAGCAAGGTAACAAGTGTCACAGACGTGGAGACTGCAGGACCACCAGTGTCCCACTAGCATCCACTCCCTCTGTTCTTAGTCCTTAGCCAGTGGGTGACATGTAACCCACCTGTTATTTTTCCTATATTCATCCCTCTTCCTTGGACCTATCACCTCTTCTCCATAAGATAACTGGTGGTATTTTTTTGGTTTTGGTTTTGTTTTTTTTTTTTACTGTATGATGAGTGATGGACAAAAAGGCACCTCAAAATTCTGGTAGTCAGCACAGGCTGCCCCGGCCTGGCCAAGGTGCAGAACATTTTGTAATGATTAGCATGTATCACCCACAAACAGATGGGGAAAGAGCATAGAACCACAGAAAGTTTAGTTAGCTTAAGCCTCTGAGAAGCTATGGAAAAGTGGAGTAAAGTCATTGTCCTACATTTTAAGGAGTGCAGACTGCTGCTCAGGATGAATTAAGCTTTATATGTCTTTTTTATGAGGGGCAACCTCTCCAAATCTTATGAAAGGTCCATGGAAGGATGGTGAATGAGAAGCTCCATGGACCAGGAAAACCTAATCTTTTGCTTCTGCTGAATGACAATATAAGAGAGAGGGCAAAACCCACAGACTTTACCTTGTCAGATGGGATCAGTCCTACCAATTTGCAGACAGCGAGACAGTGTTCTGAAACCGTTTAGGGTACAGAATAACTGAGAATAAGGGATGCACACTGTGCTCTGTGAAATCTGATCTTTCTGCATTGTTTGCCTTTAATCCAGCGACCATTATCTGTGCTGAAAAAATACATGTGAGCTTTTATGTGTGGCAACTGCACTCGGGGTGGTCTTTGAATTAGAAGGCATTTGGTCACAGAGCCTGCAGCAAGTCACGCCACTGCAGCCTGCACAGTTATATTGGAAAGAAAGAAGCAGGCAGGAGAGGAAAAACCTTCTTTTGGATGGTTAAAGGAGGCAGGTTTGTGAAAACTAGAGCTGAGGAAAGAGGTTTCTAATATTCAGGTGTATTTACTGTGAAGTGACATTAGCTGAGAGAAGAGACATACATTTTAAATGTTTTTTCCACAAGTAATGGATCTGCCAGGTTTCAGTTATCTTGTTAGAGTTAATGAAATACAGTCCTAATGGAGTAGCTGATAGCTGGCCAATAAAAAAGCAAAATGGTAATTCTGTTAAAACATAAAATAATTAGAACAAACAAAAAAAGACTTTATACAGAAGGGAAATGCAGGGATCTTACCAGGAGGACCAGTTTTACAGCACTCAGTGGAAAAATTAATTATTAGGGTGTATGTAGCAACAAAAGTCCCTCTGGTTCACTGGAAAACATTACTTTTTTTAGAAGAAAAAACTAATACAAACTTCAGACAAACAAACGGAGAATTTTAAAATTAGTTATTGTATAAAGAACTTTGCTTCTTACAAGAATAAATAAATGGGTCAATTTAAAGTAACATTTTTAAAGTTATAAAATTGCATAGAGGGTATTTATTTCTAAACTGCATGGCTATAAAACACCAGATGCTGTACAATGAAGTAATCTCAGAACAAGGCTGGAATCTGTTGTCTGTGAGGAACACGCAGATGCTTGCTTTTAGCAGTGACGTCTTGCTCATAAAACAAGAACACCAAACACTCTTCACTGCATTCAAAACTTGTGTCCCCATTGCATGTGGGATTTTGTTGTTTTAAGCTTAATTATTACTCATGTGAAACAAGGAAGGGAGAGTTTTAGATTACAGTTTATGAAGAGAGAAGTAAGAGTTGTCGTATATTGTGTTAAGGATTAACTGAAGGAAATGTTGACTCTTGGCTGAGCTTGGCAGCCAAAGACGCCTTTGCTGTTTTGGCCACACATTGTCCTGATGTATAGTTTGGGTCACAGCTCTCTATTTTACAAAAGCAAAAATGGAAGCACAACAAAAAGATACAATTTTCATTTGAGATGGAACAAACCAAAATTTTGATATAAACACAAAGTATCACCTCATATATTGTGCTGCTTCTTGCATAATATAAGTTTTTGGCAGCTTGTTCTTAGCCATGGAGCATGCCAACTTCATTTTCCATGAAACTTTATGTAATGGTAGCTGGTCACAAGAAGAGTATAGTGAGAAAGAAGGTGCAGAAATATGGAGCCAACAATTTAATGGTTTTGTAAAGCTCTACATTTGTGTGGAATTAGTTGACATAACATATCAAGTGTAGTTCAAAATGCATGTATTTTACCCATTGCAGCTTTATAGACTGAAATAATTGCAAATGGAAATTAATTCACCTTATTAATTAATCCCAGTGTACAATGTGAAAAAAACAGTTTAAATTTTGAGTGTATAAAAGCAGATAATGTGATGTTAGGTCGACTTTTAAAAATGAAATCAAAAATAAATACAACTCTGCATCTGGGTTCTGAATTTACTGTTAAGTGGGCATGTACTTTTACTGCTAATTTCAAGTGAAACTCTTTTGTCTGCAATTTTGATAAATCCCATTCCTTCAGACATATCAAAGCAACTGTCCTTTTCTAGAATAAAATGTAGAGAAAAGTTAAGTTTCAATATTGATCAGAGGTTTCATAATTCATGCATTCAAGGTAGCATAAAACAGTACAAACATTACATATTTTTTCATCTGAAATTTCATCTCACTCTTCGAAACCATTTCAGTCAAATTGAGCTACATCCAATTTACCTGCCAAAACCTCAGCAAAATTAGACAGACCAACCAACCTTCCCCAGCTCAGCATTTCACCTTTAGATGGGAGGAAGTACATTAGAAGCTCTGTCTCGTAAAAACATTGGGTGCTACAGCAGCAGGAGATTTTTAGTGAAAATGATACTTGGGGGACATATCTTGGCAGGCAGCAGCTCCCTGATGGAAATAACATTTGGCATCAAAAGTTCTCTCACAGAAGGCCTATGTACAATTTCTGAGCTGCCTTTTTCAAAGAACCTTTCCTTTTGCTGGCTGTGCAGGTGCTGAGCTGAGATTACAGCCTGCTGTGTGAAAACCTGCCCCTTTTCCTCATACCTGCCTCTCAGTTCTCACCCCCCTTCTACTTCATTGTCCTCATGTCTCCTCGTAAACAGCCTGCAGAACCATTCTGGATAGGCACTGAGGAGTTTTACTACCCGCTGGCTCAGCATATAATTCCAGACCTTTGTTGTTGAGTGACTGCACTATAATCAGGCAATAGCAGTTTCAGCTCTAAACCAGGTCTTTTGGACACTGGGCCCAGCCAGTATGATAAATAGCAGATGTATACAGTTGAAAATAAGCTCAACAATTTGTTATTATTATGAATGTTTCCAATTTAGGGATTTGGTTTCAGTTGGACAGAAGGCAAGAAATGCTGATGGGATGATTTGTTTAAGGAGCTAGCAGCTCTCTTCAGCATTTCATTAATTTTTGTGAGTTATTGTGTCAGAGAGATCTTAAATCATGCTTAGGAAATTTTCGTAAAGCATCAACAGACAAAGCTCTGTTTTGTAATATATTGAGTAGATGTGAGCAATGCTGAGAAATAACTGATACCTGAATGTGAGACTGCACTGACACTCTCTGAATTTGGCGTCCTGTTCTCCTGGATCCCCTTGGATTTTCTTGGTGTATTTGCTTCGGTTTAGTAGTTTTCTCTGTGTGAGAGTTGAAAATAGGTATCAAAAAAGAGGAGTAAGCAAGAGGTCATAAACAATGGCTCCGAGAGACATTTTCTACCCTGGTCATTTCAGTCCAATGTAACACATCCTGGATGAAGTTGATAGCTTCATCAAAGTTAGTAACTTTCACTAAAAGTTACAAGTATATTTTTATACCTTCACACAAATATGTACATCAGTATCCCTCAAACCTCCAAACCTGTTAAGTCACAGCAGCACACACAAAGGTAACTGTCTTTCATGCAGAGAGTATGAACAGCATGATGTCATGCAGTCAAGTAGACTAAACAATTTGTCTTTTTTAGACAAAAGCTATAAAACCTTTAGAAACACTTACTGTATCAGGTATCTGATGAAAATTACAGTAATAAATTTGAGATTATGTAGAAACTGCATTCCCAGTACAATTACAGAATGCCCTAGGCATTTGCTGTCTGTCTGCTCTTAGGCAGAACATGTTTACACCATGTTCCATAAATCCACCTTCTGCAACATGGAGAGGTTATTCTAAGAGCACAGCAGTGAATTTTCTAAACAAAATGAATGACATAAAACCTCAAATGGCAAGTTTGGTATTTTAGTGAGAAAGGCACAATACTTAAAGGAGATCTCTGCATTTGTGGTTTGTCATAGTTTACCAAACAAGATTCCAGATTGATGTTTAACAAATAATCAGAGTGGTAATGCTTTTTAACAATCCAGTAATAAACAAATGTAGTGGTATGTCTCAAAAAATCAATTGTAAGCTGTTTTAACAGTGCGCAAAACATCTGCTAATTACCGCAGATGCCACACAGCTCCATCACGGAGAGTGGCACTAATGGGACTTTGCTGTGTGTTGTCAGTGTTCTCAGTCTTTCCAAGCAGCCCCTTCCCCATCCTGCCTTCCTCCAGGAGAAAAGCCAAAATCAGCGTGTCACATTGGGTGACTATTCAGTGACTATTCTGAGCCATGACTCAGTTGTAGCCACACCTTGACCTTTGAAAACACAGAGTCACTGCTTTGCCAGTTAAGAGTTTTGGGAGAGCAGCCAAGGAGCTGAGGGGAGGTTCTGATGGAATTACAACAATGAAATCAGAATCCACCCAAACATGAATGTTCCTTAATTGGAGGAAAAAGTGATTACTGGACAAATAGGTGAAATTTTCACAGGTTTCAGTTCAGAGCATTAAGCCTTTTTTTACCTCTGTGGAAGTAAAAACCTTACTATCTAATAACACCTCTGGCTTTTTTTATTTAGCAGAGCTCCCCAAAAACAGATTATATTTCTTTTCCTGGTAACATGAGGGACTCCAAAAGCTACTGCATTATTTCTCTGCTCAAAGAATATTTTTGAAGTCCCACGTTTCCTTCAAGCTTATAGCTTTTTTGTTCCTTTAGATAAAATAAATAACACTGCCATCTGATTTTCTGATTTTTTTATTTACCTATTGAATCACTTTGGAAAAACATAGACATTGATTCAGGAACCTGCATAATTCTGGGCAGTATTGGCTAAGAAAGTTCATGTGTTGAACAGATGATACAAAATGTTTCCTCCAGAAGTTACTAAATTCTCCAAAGTGAATGAAACCACAATGCATTTAAATTCATCTTAATTCATGGTGTGATGAGAATTTCCCGACCTCACCCCACATTTCTATACAAATATTTGTATTATCTAGCCATAAACTGACTCTATTAAATGAAATAAGACACTCTGTACTCCATTTTACAAACATTTCTCCATAAATTAAGTCATATTGGTAACAGATTTCGAGCCCAACTAAGTCCAAAGCACTAGAAATAGTAAGATGAACTATTTAAAGGGTCAATTTTTGTGTGTTTTAAATTGGCAAGAAATAACTTCAACCTTTTGTTTAAAAAAAAAAATTAAAAACCAAAGAACTTTTAGGTATGCTGGTGATCACAATACCTGACATTAAATTGTGAACGTTTTATGGTGTGCTTTTGGGATATCAATCACAGGACCCATAAGCAAAGAGTCAATGAAGGAGAGAGAATCTTCCAGGCATGACACATCTGGTTCTTTGGCAGCCTAAACAGATTTTATGTTGCCAGCTTTAAACTGGGCCTTTGAGTTTGCCACGTGCTTTATCTGGTGATGGGCTGTCTGGACTGCCATGTGTTCCTGGTTGCAGCAGCTTTAACATTTAATATTTAGGTTTATTCCCCTCCCTTCTCTCTCTTGAGAGGATGTCCATGGAAGCAAACCTTCCCATCCAGCTCTCGTACTTAGGGCTCATGGCCTTGCTCTTCTAAACCTCTAAATATGAATTTCTAATTGGGACTGGGACAAATTTACAGTGCTACAGGAATTAAAATCCTGCATCACCCACAGTTCTACACTCAGAGACATTCAAAAGGAGTAATTAGAAGAAGATTTCCCATCTGTACAAGACTCTTAATGTGTCCATTGACTGGTCAGAAACGTCTCAGTTGTTTTCTTTACTAAACTAAAGCTCCATTATCAGAAATATATTACTGGAAGAAGTCAGCTGTAAACTATATTTGTCAATTATGAAAATGGATCTGGAATCAACTGGGTATGTCACCACAGACTGTAAATGGGCCCATTTCTGTATACCTTGATTTCAGGTGTTCTGCAAAGAAGCACCTTACTGCTTTTAGAGGTAGATGAAAAAAAGTCTTGTTTATCTCCTGGATGTTAAGCTCTAATAAAACATAAAATTGCCTAAAAGGAGCATCAGTAATTTCCAAATTGATATAGGATATAGAGGAATTGAAATAGTTCATTCTTGGTCTATTCCATTTCTGTGTTGGTTGCAGCATCCTAGTACTCTTGCCCCTACATCTGACACTTCTGTCTGTGTACAACATACTTCTAAAGTTAGGGAGGTTTTTTTTTTTTCATGCTGATCTTAAGAATTACCTTTTCTTTTTTTTCCTGCTCGGACCATGCAATCAAAAATATCTGAAATATCAAGTCTCCACTGTGAATCTGTATATTCAAAGCCAGCAGGTATATAGACTAATGCTTTTGTTTTCCGATATCCACAATTTCTTAAACTTTTCTTAGAGTCTGCACAAACTGTTTGAACCCTCAATGTCAGCAGTGTCTGGGAAAGCTGAGAAGCATCAGGCCAGAGGATCACCGATGTCACTCAGCTCTAGCTCTGTGTGCTATTTGTCACAGGTGCCACTGACTGCACCAGTGCGTTATGCTGAGTGACAGTGAAGAGTTTTCATACTAATGTCTTCTAAGCAGCCTTTCCCCTCACTGCCTCCATCTTCTTCATTGCACTCCCTGTTCTTGTGATAACAGAGCTCCCACTTCGCTTCCAATTTAGTGCTTATTTAGAAATTGCTACTGCCATCAAACCTCAGACCAGCAATGGGCCACACAAAGGATTAACAATTTTACATAATCTGATACAAAAAGCCATTGTAGTGTGGTATGGTTAAGTAGGCTGTTAAACTAATTTGAAAATCAATTAAATAGTTTTACTTATGACACTGATATCAGAGATCATAAATAAGAGAGTTATATTTCTTTCCTTGTTTTCATTGTGAATAGTAACATGACAAGGGAATCCAGAAGCTAGTCTGCTCTTCGGAGGATTCCCAAAAGCAAGTTTTAGGTGTTCCTCATTAAGTGTAAGCATTAAGTAGACTTACAGAATCAGGAATAGACTTACAGAATCTTCCCTTTCACATCCAAAGTGATAGCAAACGGCAAACTAGCAGCCACACTGCTCTGCTCCCCAAACCAGCCATGGATCTGGTGCATTTCTGTATTACACTGTATTTATCTGTATTGTGTGTGAGCGCATGGTCCTTTACAACAGTGACAACATAGCACCAGGGTGCCACTTGCTGCTCTGGCAGCTGTGTCCAACTCTAGCAGATTACCAGGCTTCCTGTACGCAAATAGCACCCAAAGTACTCATCTACCCAGGGAATTAGGCATCTGTTAACTTTATCTGATAGCCTCTTTGTTACACTGTTTGTTCTCTTGGCAATTGATCTTCAGAATAAATGTGAAATGCAAACTTCAGAGCATAAAAAGAGCTCCTAAAATCTATCGAATGACTTAGTAAAATACATTACCATTGGCTCACACAGAATGCATCCAAATTTAAGGCTGGCATTTATGTGTTACTCTAAAATAGATAAACATGAATACTGAAGAGAGGAAAGAAGAGAAAAACATCAGAATTAGTAGTTAAACCTCTACATCACTTAATTTTAAAAGTTAGGTCAATGGCATGAGATTCTAAAATCTGTAAGAACAGGGGATATATGGTTTTGCAGAAGACCTTTAGAAAGCTATGTACATGCCTAACTGGATCGTTAAAATATATTTTATGGACAAGTTTTGAAAAAGAGGGCTTAGGTTTCATTGACACTTGCTTAAAACTGTAATATTTCACATAAGAGTCTAATTTGGAGCTGAGGAAGCTTATTTTACACATTTAAGTATGTTCTGACTTTGATAGCATTCAGATATCAACGCCTGTGTAATGTAGTGCTCTTGTAGGCAGAAAACATGTGTCAAGAAGAGCTGGTAAAAACAAAAGTTACTCTGGGTGTTTTTTGATTAAATTGGCCTTTGACAGAATAGAAATTTCTATGTTTATTTTCATGCTTGTGCTGATGCAAAAAAAGAGAGCCAGCAGAGGTATTTAAAATATATTTTAATAATTTTTTCTGGAAGCTAAATAGATTAACTTTCTTCTTACTATTTCTCTGGGAATAATAAATTTCATGAGTAGTTATGAACAAATTAAATTTTACTTCAATTATGACAAAAGTTTGAGGGTGAAATTTCTCTCATCAGAAAACAGGGTGACTTGTAGCTCATGTGTTAATGACATGGATTTGAATGGGGAAAAAACATTTTCCACAAGCAATGGTGTAGAATACACATCCACCCTCTCAAGCACATGGTCTTCTGTAGGAAAAATGGCCCTCCATGAGCTACCCTACCTTTGGTAAATTTAAAGTACAGTTTTTGATTAAATTTAAATCTAAGCAAAGGCCTACTTGTAAGTCTTGGCATTTTGAGTGAAAATAGACATCCTTTCAGTTCTGTGTCAGCAGGTAATGCCACGCAGACATTCTGATAAGAGCAGATCAGCTGGTGCTGAGGACCAGACCTTCTCTATATTATATGGATCTGGTTGGGTTTTACTTTGGACTGGATGTTCTCATCCCATGGATTGAAAGCTGATTTGTGGTTGGGGCACACTGCATGTACCCCAAGAGCATCCCTCAGTTTATGTTGCTCAATCCAGTTCATGTACCCTGAGACTGGTCCAAGACCGGTTCTGTGTCACGAACCCAGAGGCTGCATCGTAGCAAGAACACCACGTGTGCAGGAAGGGACACTCAGGTTCATTTCAGAAGTGCGCTTCTAACCTGAATTGAAATGTTTTTGTAGCTTCTATCCCTCTCTCAACACTAGCACCTAAATAATAAGGTGTCTGAAATACTGCAGCTGTTAAACAATATGTCTGCAGCAAAGGTTTCTTCCTAATCTCCATCGTTTATCATTGATAAAGATGCTGAGATCTCTGAGCTGTCTTGGAAGAGAATATGGAATTTCTGTATTTGTGATCTCTTGTTTTTGTAATTTGTGGGTATAACAGGGACTAGTTCCATCCAGAGTAATCCATTATTCCTTTCTTTGGAAATTTTTAAAAAGCTTTACTCAGCCATTGGCTCCTTTTTCAGAAGAGTACTTTCACATTGTAATCAGATTTGTATTGCCTAAAAATGAAGTAATTGCCTGCTCTGTACCAGGAATATATTTAAACTAGCAAAACTTTTCCTCTTCTTTGCTTTGTGACCCAACACAATAACTGTAGAACAAATGTAGTTACTTTAAAGCATTGCTTTACACCATCTGTATGTTGGGACCTGAGACTAGGCTGAAGATTTAAGAGAAGACACCAGCTTGTCTGCCCGTGGCAGCTTCCCTTGTAATGAACTGAGCACAGCTGTCACAGCTTCTTGCTTGAGGGCAGAGGTGGAAGCATCTCCTTACACCCCACACCATGGTAATCTCCACATTACCTCGGGTTTTTGGTTTACTGAAAAAAAGTGAACAGAATCTGTGAAGGCAATTTAAAATGTTTTAGCTTCACACTGCTCTTCCTCGTGCAGATGACACTGTCCAGCCGAGTATTCAGCTGGTTGTCACCTGCCACAGGCATGTCCAGCTAACTCTGGGCGAAAAGACTGTTCCAAAATAGAAGTGCTCTGTGATAAAGATGCTTTGATAAAGATAACCACCTTTTGACTCATACTAACATTCAAAGAATCTCAAAGCAATTTTATGTTGCATATGCTTTCTGGAAGCACATCTAGAGGTATTTCTGGAATTTGAAGTGCTTGCATGAAGAAAGAGCAGAGGGAAGCATCTTGCTCTAGGCATCACGAGAGAAACGGTTGCTGGAGGCAGCAAACTGTCTCTGGTCAGGGCAAGTGGGATTACTGCAGCTATCTAAGTCTCCTGCAATACAGCCCTTCATACAGCACCACCGGACACTTCACCAGATTTGTAATACAGTTGTGTATTTAATATTCATTTGCACTATGTGTTTCTTACTGTTGAAGACTGTACTCCTTGAGCTAAAATGCTGCCTCAGAGTTTTCTGTTTACAAAAACAAACAAAAATTGCACTACTTTTCTCCTTTTCCTTTCACATTGTTCAGCAGTTCCTTGTTGTACTCTAACTCCCTTACCCAAGCTTCTACTTGACATCATTTTGTTGTGAATATTTCAGTCTGCTACTTGGATGCATTGTTGACTTTTACTGTGCTGTTTCCCAGTTGAGTAGTATTAACAAGTTTGGAAATCTACTACTAAAAAAATATTTCATTAGTATCTATTTTATATTTATGTTGGCTCTAATTACGTTAATAAGATTTATTAACGCCATCTTTGCTACTCCTGTAAAAAATAATTAAAAGCAGATGATATAATATACCTCTGTAATTTATTTTCCTGTAGAGTTGGCAAAGATTTAGAAAAGACTAGCTTAACTTCCACCATTTTCACAAAATCAAAATGCTAAGTGTGATAGATGAGCTAAATGGGAATGATGAGGTCTAAAAGTGAACTTGTTTTTTCTCTAGCTAACAGAAAAACATGAGCAGCTTTAATTGTAGCTCTCACTACAAACAGTTCATGCCTGTATTAACAGACCACATGAAATACATAATTGCCATATTAAATACAGCCATATGAATCTGTTAGGAATGGGCTATGAAGTAATTCGGATTATTCCAACATTGAGTATAACCTAATAATCGCTGACCATCACTGATCTTACTACAACCCTCTTGTGTGAGAAATCAGAAGACCGTAACTCTGTTCATGCAGACCACATGATTCCCAATGCTAAAGCCCTTTTCTGCCACAGAGGACGAGAAATTTCAAAGTACAGCAGAACAGTGGAAAAAAAAAAGGACCCTTAAAATAAACTGCACTTAGCATGTTCCTGAGATGTAATAAACTTCTTTCACTCTGCCATTAAGACCAGGCAGGAGTTTTCACATCCTGCCTGAGTTATCTTCATGCTAATCTGGGCTACTGAGTATTTATTTCTGTTGGATTTACCATGGAGTGGTTTGCATCAAAAGGAACCTTAAGGTTCATCTAGTTCTTATGAGAGAAGTTTTACTTTTCTCTCCATGCAGTTTTCAGAATGTCACATAATTTCTCACTTATCCAAATTGTCATCATTGTCAAGCTGTGTTTCAGGTGTAGATTTTTATTGCAAAGTGCTCCAGCTCAACAAGCCTTCTGGTATAATGGGGAGAGCTTTGATGTTGGCAGCTTTGTTGGGTATTACACCAACTCACTCTACAATCAGGATGTTTTTAGAAAGAAAAAACAAAAAAGAAAAGCCATCAGGATTGAAAGTGTTGCTGCAAGGGTTGTACTGCAGAAAGATTTATTTGCCAATGTGCCCATGCAAGGTATTTTAAACAAATACCAATAATGATCTTTGGATTTCAGGACAATAAACATCCTGCAATGAACATTTTGCCCCAACATCTGCAGATCACATATGTCAGCAGATAGGAAAATTCATGACCAGTTTATGCAAGCAGGTGTAACTCCATTGACTTGAACAAAACAATGTGTATTAACACCAACAAAAAAGAACACCAAGTGCTTTTGAAAGGTGTTTTAAGAAACAGTTCATTGTTTAAATATTTAATATAAATCTTTCACCTTCCAGTCGTAAACACAAATTGCCTTGAAGTTAAATATCAGCCTCACAACACAGCTATAATATATGGACTGCATTTATTCCTTGGTGAAGTATTTTACCTCTCTTTAGTTGCATAAATAACCTCACCAAGACCTGTTAATTTATTCATTGCCTTTCAATCCTTATTTGTCACTCTTATTTTAAAAATATACATTTATCTTCTGCTAATGAGAAACAGGAATAAAAGTTGTTCTCAGCTGGTTCAAGGAAGCTACAGAATGTGCAGAGTGGTTAGAATAGTGTGCAAAGCTCAAAATAAAGTGCTCAAAGTAGTCATAGTCCTGGAATCAGAGAACAGCAAGTTTGGGAGGAAAAAAACCAGGAAAAAGGCAAGAAAACAGAGAACCCTAATGTAAAGCTGTTAGAAGAAAAGAATATGAAATAGCTTAACTGCATTGTGCTCTATACTGCATTGGTCCTTATGGAAATATTTCTCAGTGTAGATGATGGAGAGAGGACTTCTAGAAGGCGATTTATCAGTCTGAATAGTCTTGAGATGCACATCTCTCACCGTGGGCTGTGTAGGGTCAGGTGGCCTGGCACGATGTGGAGCAGAGCTGGGCCTGTGACACGGGTGCTGCAAGCATCTGCTAGAGGACAGCTACTCATGATGTGCTTTGCCAAGACACCTGCTGCCCAGAGCCATCATTTCTACAAAGTGCTCTCTCTCATCAGTTCTGAATTTGGTTTTGTGACTGGTCTATTAATGATCTCATTTTGGTAGAAAGGGCAACGTTTTCTTGCATGCCTACAGACATCATCTCCCATGTGTCTTCAGACTGCCATAGTACAACAAAGCCATTCTGTCTAATCACAGCACCCTGAGAGAAGGTGTGGGAGGGTTACATCACTGCTCAGGGAAGACCTTTGGACTTGGCCTCATTTTCCATTTTATTGAAATTGAGACAAGCTCAACAGGTGCAGTTAAGTTGAACATGATTTTCTTAAGCACAAGCAGACTTTCCACCTTTTTGCTTAGGGTTTTCTTACTGTGGCATCCTCTGAGGTCAGGGTATTAACAAGCTAAGAGGTACAGAAGTTTCTGTAGAATTTGAAGTTGTCCCACACAAATAACTACTAACACAATAAAGAAGTAGTTCCCAAGCTTTCACTTCCAGATCTATGCAACATATATCTCCAGTATTACCTTAAGTTAGAAGTGATTTTGTAGAAAACTGACACAGCTTTAATCCAGTGGAGAAAAATTATTTCCTCAAGCAGCTTATAAAAATGGGAAAATATAATTGCCTTAATGGCTGGCACAGCTGTCTTACAGGAGCTGTCTTCAGAGAATAAATAATTTCATTGCCTCTAAAATATTTATATCCCTCCCCAAGCCTTCAGTTTGATTTTGTTTTTCAAATAGTATTCTGCATTTGGTGTACTATTGTTCTCTTCAGCACTATAGGTACCGTTATTCAGTGATAGGATGGCAGGTCAGTTTTGAGTAAGCTACTCAGGATTGGTTTGAGAAACAAGAGGTGAAGAATTTGTTTTAGAAAATCCAGATCAAAAGAGAGTCAAATTGCATATATGCATATCAAGACTAAGTTCAAAGATTCAGATCCATCAAATTATGCACAGCTATCTTGTTTGTGTGTGGATGTGTTATACTCTTCCTTCCCATCCCTTGCTTGCTGTTAAGTGAGACTGCAAACTTGCCATCTAGTATAAACATGTTTAAATGTAGTATCCTGACATCTTTTTTATCAAGATGCGTAGCTGAGTGAGTGCAAGAACTGTGATGTATGTATTACAACATCATTAGGGATTAAGGCTCTCTTATGTGCCTTCACAATGCCTCTCACATGAAAAGACTAGATATCACTTAAGAAGTGCACTGCCCTGAGAAGAGTTGGAGTCACATCATGAGCAGAGCTCTCTTGGGTCTTTGATTTTTCTGGGGAGCCTGGCCAGAAAGCCCCTCCACACTAATTCTGTACCACCACATTCTCTGCAGTATTTATCATTTCTGTGTGGTTTGGGGGGTTTTTTAAGCTTTCACTTTTGACACTGAAAACCAAAATGGTCCAGACCAGCTGAATGCACAAGAAGATGTATGGCAGCCTGTCTTAACAAATAATTGGCCAGCACAAATGTCAGTCCTGCTGATAGCAGTGTTGAATGGGTAGTCTGCCCCTGAGAAACCTTGTGCCAGGTTGAAACCTAAATTTATGGCTATAAAAATGCAGAAGGATAAAATGGAGTATCCTGATGGGCTAGACAAATGCAAAGGCATTGGGAGTCTTGCACAGCCTTTATAAAGGGAGCCCCATGTCCAGCAAAGTAAGTTAGGCTGGCTTTTACACCCCAGCTCCTAAATACAGCTGACCGTAGGTTACCTGAGAGGCCCCTGATAATACATAAAGCTTTTAAAATAATGGGAAAAAATAAGGACACCAAAACCACCACTTTCTCACTTCCCTAAAAAATAATTGAACAAAACCCAGTATGTCCAAGATGCAGATTATCAAAGCAAAGGCATTTTACATAGCTATTTTGCTGATGTTCACAGCCTTTAAAGTAAGTAATGAAGAAGATAATTGTAGAGATCACATCAAACACACTTTCTGGCTGTTTTTTTTAATCTACTGATACATATAAATGCCTCCCCATGTTCAGATCCTTCAGGCAATTAGCTGTACTGGTTATTTTACTGGCGCATAAGATGACTTGTATATTTACATGCAGACCCTAAATGTGGTTCCACATATATTTCTGTCTTTATTCTAATCTATCTTATCTATTCTTTTGACAAAATATTGATAGAAGTGCTGCAAGCAGTCATCTGAAGAGCTGCTGGCCTGTGAGTGTGTCAGGGAGGGCTGGGAGCACACACCTGAGCTGGCAGCATGGGTGCTCCAGAGGCTCTGGCTCCTCCCTCTGGGCAGATTATCAAGTAACTTGTATGGTATGAGAAACAAATGGATGTAAGCCCTGTATTTCCAAACCTCATTTTGGTATTTCCAAAAGGCTCAAAAAAAAAAAAAATGTTACAGAGCCTGAAAACAGGTTAAGTGTATTTATAAGCAAAAAGATTATAAATAGCATCCATAAAGCTGCTTGGAGCAGCTGGTTAAGTGTTTTCCTTTTTGTGTGCTAAAATTGTCCCACCACGGAAGGTTTCTTAACCTTGTCTATAAATTCATCACCATGGAAAAGTGGTCCTTAGGAGAGAACATTCTGTGAGTCATAAGCTTTCTCTTTGTAGTACTAAATCTAGTTCCAAATGGTTGTTTTGAACTCTCTTATTAAAAAAAAACCAACAAAACTGGCCTTTATCTGAAAATTATAAAAATCTGAACATTAAAAATCTGTTAATAAAATAACATTTCTTATTGCAGGCACATGCACACTTAATTTGTTTGTACTTAACAGGAAATTGGATTGATATCCATAAGGAAAGATGGGTCTGTAAATACACTGCAACTTGAAGTATATGTGATGCAGAATTGTAGGTGCGGTTTTCAGTGCATAATCCTTTAAATTGAAACAAAAAATTTTTCATGGAAATTACTTTTCTCTCCTTTTGCTTCCCACTTTTGCTTTCCATGTTCACTGAAAACAAAATTAAACATTTTTATTTTCAGATTTATTTTTTAAAAAATTTTTTAAGTTGACTTGAAGAAAGCCCACTGCATAACTAAACATCCGAAACCACCTCAAATTTTTTCAAAACATTTTAATGTACAATACCTGACAGTGCTAAATGCAAAGTGCAAAAGTTTGTATTTGCTACCCAAAAGTGCAGGTTGCTTCCAAGGCACACACAATGTGCATCTTGCATCCTTTCACAGGGAAATGATGGTTGAACACAGTACAGTGCAGTCACACAGGATTCAGCTGCAAGCCAAGATACATCCAGGTTATGCATTAAACTGGGAAATACTCCCTGGTGCAGCTGTACCTTTGCAGAAAGCTCATCTTACTGCTAGATTTGTCTCACTGGTCTCTTTATTCAAGGCAGTTGGTAGAAAGCAAAAATGACACAATGAACCAGGGGTCATGGAGACCAGCCGTCCAGCATTTTTAATTCAAAGGCTCTAGCATACATCTCTGCTTTATACATATTTAATCTATTCCTTTCCTGAAGTATCATTTCTCATGGGAAGATATTCTGCAGTAAAGACGGTTTAAAGAGAAATTTGCAAATACCATTTGACCTCAGTCTAGGTGTGCAAGGTGTCCCTTTGCTGAGGGTCTCTCCTCATTCCTGCTGTCAGAGACACTCTACCTGGGCACAAAATATTGTATCTCAGGTCAGCCCTGCCACCTTGCTCATGCCCCTGTGGGGGAATTAAGAAGGGACCCTGTTAGACTCTCAGTTGTGGTAGTATTTAGCAGTTAGCATGACATAGAATTGTTTCTGGGCTTAGTGCTTGCAGATTTACAGTTTCTTCCTCAGAACAAACTCATCATTCACCTAAACTGATGAATGGTTCAGCATCCAGGTCTCTATTATGCTTATCTGAAACACAGGAACAGCTAATTATCCTGAAATGAAAACAAAAGCCTGCTGTTTTTCTCTTGCTTAACCTAGCAAGACTCCATGGAAACCAGTGGAAATTACACCAGTCTATTGCAGTAACACCAGGAAAAAGAGAATTTCCTTACGGGATTTTCCTCATTTTATTCAATAACTTTGGTGTATTCCTCAACTTTGCAATCTATGGAATCCTGTCCTTTTGCAAAATTGTGGAGAGGCATGACCTGTTTGTCCTTTATTTGAACAGTGACATTAAAAGTGTACTTTCCATGAAGTAAAATACATAATCATTTGTGGAGGCAAACTAGGCAGTAACTGATGATGGAATAGTTTGGGGAAACTTAACATGCTAGAGACAACTCCATGCAGCCGTATTTCACACCATAACATTTTTTTACTCCATAAATATTTTCATCTTTCTTGCCATAACTTGCATAAATGAATAAATGCATAGAAAACACTAATGATAAGTCTTAAATTAAATCTAAGCTCAGCATCTTGACATTTACTTTTTAAAATATGTATGAGGCAATTCCTCTGATCTCTTTTTTATACACTTACAAACACATGCTTACAAGTTATTTGTGTTTCAAGGCCAAGTACAGTAATGAGTAAAGGCTTCCTCCTCCTAATGCTAAAAGAGTTTTCAGTCATGAGAGCTTGAGGATCAAGGTCTTAAATTGAGTTCAAGAGATTGCCTATCAGGAATAACCAAATACTTCCAAGCTTGGTCCCATTTCGTGGCAGGAATTGCTACATGCCTTTTAACCTTTGTGCTCTAGGCTTTGAATTATCATTACCCACAACAAATACAGGGTTTTTCTTTATTTCCAGTTATTTTCTGAAGCTATTTATTCAAGAAGGGTTCTAGATGTGTTAGAAAAACTTAAAGGACTTGATGGCTGAATTAAAAGAACTAGGGTGAAATGGAATAGTTTAAAATTATACATACAGGAATTTCTCTGTATTACTGCAAATCCTTGGGTTGCATCAAAGAGAAAAAGAAAAGCGATGTAGTATTCAGCCACATGATGACTGTGATTTTCAGTGTGTTAGAGCCCTAAAATTGAGTTTGTATGAGATTTTTCAGAGAAGTAACAAAGCTTACACTGTGCTTTTGGTCCACATTCAAAAGCAAAAAAACCAGGAACAGGTGCAGAGAAGAGCTGCAAGGAAATCTGATGAAATGATCTCCAGATATCTCATCAACCAAAATTATTCTCTGACTCTATTAAAATATTTCTCCAAAGATGGAATGATTTTGGGTTGAATACATTAAAAGCATTATGTATATTATAGTGAGAGGAACAAATTACTAATAGAAAAGACCTACTGGTCATGAGATCTTACTCTTTGCTGTTAAAGGAAACTACGTAATAAATTTGGCAAGTTTTTTTTCTGGACCACCGATAGAGAACTTGTTTAAATAAGAGGGCAAAAAAAAAGAAATTAAAATAAATACAAATTTAAGTGAAGTATCTTACTTAAGAAATTTAAAGTAAAAATCTCTTCTTTTCTGTTTTTAAAAGATGGAGGTATTATATGCTCCTTGAAAAGAAGTCATCAAGGCAGATAAATTACATACCCCATTCAGTGATTGTCATACAGTTGGAAATGTGCAATATTTGACTGCAGTGGCAAGTAAAGGTCAAGGTCAGGTAAAACCATAGTTCATAAGAAGTGGAGTCCAGACAGTTTGTGTTCTATAAATTAAGGCTTTTCTCTGAACTTCAAACATTCAAAAGGAAGGGTTTGGACCTTGCACTTGTATGTGTTAAGCTGCTTATTAGTATCAGAAAAATAGCTAGTTTACTTACTTCTGAGTATATGGGATTTTCAATATAAGCACACAGTTAAAAATAAATCAATTGCACTATGTTTTATTCATGGTAGTGCATACTAAACTTAGGCAATATTATCAGAATACCACCCGTTTAAAATTTTCATTAAGGACTGTAGAAGACTGCTTTCATTGAAAATATACTAGATGTTTTCCAAGTCGGTAGCTTGCCTGCACAACAAAAAAATGGAGGATATTTCCAACCTTTGAGAATATTTCATAGCTGTCTCCAGCTATGAGAGAGAGCACATGGACATCTCTTGTTTGGACTCTTTGCTGTTCATTATTTTACAAATACCAATAAATTGAAAAAATTGGTGATGTGGAAAATATTAGATTATTAAATTATTAAAACCCTGGGGGTTTCTTTCAACACTGTTGAAGGCTATGGAGTAAAAGCAGAATGTTTCGAGGCATAAGAAGAGTTACAGAATTTTGTTCTTCTGTGAAAGCTGTATTTAGTGCTTTCCATCTATGATCCCTGCCTTGCTCCCATTACCATAGCCACCAGGAAGCCTAAAAGTCAAGAGTTTATTTGTGTTTCCATATCCTCACAAGTCTAAAGGATGAGATCATCCCTGTTTATGGGGCAGGGAGCTGAGCCATGCCTACACTGTCAGCTGAGCATAGCCCTGCACCCCAGCCTGTCCGTCAGGCTTAGCAGGCAGGTGTGCGCCCAGTCTCACATTCAGGCTTTGTGCTTCAAGCACACCCACCAGGACAGAGCCCAGAGTCTTGCTCAGGCCACTGGAACAGATGGAGAAGAGAAGGACCAGGCAAACCAATCCACCATCAGATGTCTTTAACCAAACACAGAGTGTGTTGAAGTGTGTTTTCACACATGAATGACAGACAGCGTGGACATAAAGCATATGGAGCTCAAAATAAGAAACCTTCTGCCAGGCCTGCACTGAACCTCACTGGTAGATGACCTGGGATTGTTTGTTTAAGGTCCTAAAGGAAGTCTGAGCTCAAAAAATTTAATTCCGTCCTCTACCACTGAAGCATTTCCCCCTTCAGCCTTCTGCTCTTGGTATCTAAATTCTGTAACAACCTTCTTTCAGACTTGGTGTTCTTTCTTTCACTGAGGCTAAGAGTAAATCTGCTGCACAGAGTCCTAAGATACTCAATTGGGAAACAGTTCCTGCAGTTGTCTCAAAACATGCATGGGGCTTAGAATGAACTGAAGCAACTCTGAAGGTCAGAAAAGCCAATGAGTTTCTGTGTAGACTTCCAGCATGATGGCACCTGCAGGAACTGTGGACTGGACGCTGGCCTGAAGTTAAGCTAAGTGGTCAAGACATGAATAAATGATGGGACATGACATGAGAAATTGCTGGATACGACAATGTAAGAAGCTGACAAAAAATTCGGAGAGCACTGTGATGGACAGCTGGATCTTGCAGGAGGTAAAGGAAGAGGTATTTGAGAAATGGTTGAGTTTCACAGGCAATTGAAAGGGAGTAATGGGGACATTTTGTGGGTGACAATACCTAGATAACCCTGTCAGTGATATCTATGAAGCTGAGATTACCCAGAAATACCAAATTTGGGTACAAATATGGCAAAGAGGGGCCAATCTGGGCAAAGTAATTAGGGCTGAGTTGTTTATTTAAGAGGAGATGGAGAGAGAAAGCATGGCACAAGTGTGGTGTAAGGGTAGGTCAAGAACAGGAAAAGGAACAAAATACATGCAGCTGATGTAATCAGATCTGTTCAGGGGCACCAGCTGGGGAGTGATTGTTTGCCACAGCCTAATCAGGACATTAAATCAAGCTTGCCTGACCACACCACACAAGTTCAACATGCCTCTGCAATCGGGATGAAAAGGGAGGATAAAGGGAAGCTTTCCTGTTTGGGCAGGGGAGCACCCAGATGGACAGATAAATGTTCTGGTACTGCCAGGCTTATGCCAAGCCAATGCCAGGCCTGACAGCATCACCATCTACTTATCACTTCCTTACAAAGCACAGAGCAACTCACTTTATTGCCATGAGTCATAACAATAAAGAAGTAGATGGACATATAGCAGAAGCTCCTTTCAATAATATGTTACTAGAATGATAATCCTTTCTTTAAAAGTAGCAGTAGTTCATATAATATGTCATTGGAAGGATTGCATCCAAGTTAAGCAGTCATCAGCTGTTTCATGCAAATATGTTATTGCAATATGTTTCTTAGGAAGTGAATATGAATACGTATACATGCTGTGTCATTGAAGCAGAATACTGCAGCCTCCACCCTGGATCTTAATCCTGCACGGTTAACACAATATTTCCTTGTGATCCGGTTTCGTAATTTGGTCTGTTTGTTTGTCTTGAGTGTGTATTGGTCTTGTTACTTCTTATTTTATTTTCTGTCCTGAATCACTGCCCTCTTTCTTCTACTTGCACATGACTGGATGACACCTGATGAAGCAAGACAGCATTCATTACCATACACAGTTGGTTTTTCTTTCCTGAGACAGAGACATGCACTGAAGCAATTGGTTCCCACTGCTTGTGTTTCAGCTAGATGGCCCTAGAGGCAGTGTTTATGAGACATTGGAGGCCAGCTTTTCTTGGAAAAGCATTGTTCCTTATTTGGAGTGAAAACTGGAATTTTTGCAGATATTCACCTTTCCATACTATGTGTCTCTGAAATGAAGCTTTTCAAAGGAAGATTGCTAGTAATATAGCATTGCCTTGTTCTGTTAAGTTTCTTGCTTGGTAAAGAAACCCTTTTTGCACCTGAAAAACATCTATGAAACTCAGATATTCCATGTCAAGGGAATTAGCATGTAAATTCATCTTCCCAAAGAGTAATCTGTTCTATGTTGATAAATATAATGCAATAACATACTTTGCCTCCTCAGCATTTCTTCCTACATTATCCAAGGAACTATTTTTCATTCAAAATTAGGTAGCTCTTTCTTATGCTAGGAATGGTATGAGTTTCCCTGCCGTAATAGCTAAAAGGCAGAAAATATATACATTGCTATCTAGACAATACAAATGGTGTTCTTTTCTGTTTAGATCAGCATCTGATGTAATACAGAAAACCATAATGAAGGGCTCAGGAAGTTTTCTAAAGTTCCCTTTCCAGATGTCCCCACCAGGTCTCAGGAAGAAGCCCAGTCTTATTTATATATCTTGATTTTTTAATAACTGAGTCACAGTTAAAACTTTTCATCCCAGTAACGGAGAGAGATAAAAGCATTAATGTTTTATTATTTCTTAACCTTTTGACTATCAGTGGAGAAAGGGAATGAAGCAATTGATCTTTCATCACAAATGATATCTGATGGCACATTGGGAGTTGATGAGAGGCTTTCATATTGTAGATCTTTTCAGATGTGTCATTCAGCCTTAATGAACCTCTAAAGTGCAGCAACTATGGCAGCTTATTCTCGAGAACTGTAATCCCTCCTCTACCATCAGGAATGGATGCTCGTACGTGGGGATTTATTTTCTTTCCTATTTCTTCTATAGGTGTTTGATTTATAGCATATCACTTCTTAACTGTGTTTAAAATGCTAGTAAAGCCTTTGTAAACGTACTTTTATTAAATTCCATGAGAGAGCACAGATCTAATTAAGGTTCACATTAGTCAGGAGAATAAAACAATAAGAAGGATTTTCCTGAAGGAAATGAGGAATTTACATAAATGTTTTTTATGCCATGTGACTGCAGCAGGAAAGTTTATGAGAGAGAACTGCTAATTCCATCAGTAAAGGAGTAGTAGATGTGCTGCAGAATGGTTTCATTGGATCCATCTGGTCTGTTCACAGATGAGTAAAACTGTGAAGTAAATGGAAAAAAGTAAATGAAAAAGCCAAAGAAATAAACCAGTAGGTTTTAGTCCCCATTGGCATCAGGGAGGATCACCCTTCCCAGGGCCACGTAGCATATTCTGCATTTCAAAAGCAGCTGTGTCATTTCTCATCCTGTTCCTAAAAAATATAAGGGGGTGATGAAGGGAAAAAAAATGTCATTGCATGTCAGTGCTGGCCAGCAGCTGGTCACCCATTTTGCTCAGACATAAGGCTGTCCCTGGGGACATCAGCTGTCTGGCTTCTACTCTTTGCTCACCACTCTCATTCAGTGAGTTCATTTACTAAAGCTTGTGTTTTGCTCTTGGCAAAGGCTTTCAACTGTGTTTACACAAAATTCAAAAGATCTCGCTAAGTCCTAGCTTTAAATTCCATTAACTTAATTGCTAGGGATAAATTGAACGTTTGGCATGGTGGATATAAATTTCTACATTAATTAATACAAAATATATCCCATCTTGCTGTTTGTTAAGAAATTTTTAAAAGTAGGCTTTAAAAAAACCAAAAAGATTTAGAGGCATCATGGTTAGAAAAATAACCTTACCTGCATAAATCAACAGACTGCTGACACATGTCTGCAGGCAACAAAACTTTCCCTAGATATATACATGATTACTTGTTTCTTTCTTCTCAACAGCTCAGCATGAAGGATGGCAGGGGACCTCACCAGGGGATGGTCCTGAGGGTTTGGGGTGCAGCTGCCATTTATCAACCACATTAGGCCATGATCTGGTAGATTTTGTTGTTGGCTTTTGAATAGTGGGTAGGTCGCTGGATTTCTACCCTAAATTCAATGGGTATTGCGTAGCATTTAAGGTAATTGTTGGATATCTTTAATGTGAAATGTAACCAGAAAACCTATAAAGCTAAAAAACAACATTTGGACTATGATTTTTGACTGGTAGATATCTGTAGTAAAGCTAGATTTGCTATCTATGCTTTGTTGAAAAATGCATCATGATTATCCATTGGCTAGCCAGCCTACAGTAGTGGGTGCTAGCAGGTAGTTTTCAGGAGTCCAATGTATTCCCACATCTTGCATACACAAAAATTGAAAGGCCTTGCTATAATGGTTTAACCATCATTTAATAAAATACTAAAATTACCAGGTATGCTAAACTGCTTTCTAGGAGCTCTTAGCAACAGACCCAGACACAGCTTGAGGCATTTCCCAACAATGTGTCAAGTGATCAATCTGTCACAGCACCAATATTCTCCTCTTTAGGGCAGGTTTTTCATCACATTGGAAATGACAGAGTTGCTGAGCAAATCAAAGACAGTTTACAGGGATGTGTATTAATGCAAGACCATACCTAAGTGATACCCATTCCTTTGAAATTCCATTACAGCTGTGTAACACATGCTTAGCTACTTAGTTCATTAAAATCTGGTTTTCATATGTTGGTTGTACCAACCCTTCCAGAAATGTGTGATGAATCTTTATTAGCTACATCAACTTCCCATGTCCTGAGCTATCATTACTTCTTAATTACTTTCTTCTTAACAGCAATTTAGTAGTTAGAAAGAAGTGAGTAATGGAACAGAATATTACTGTTGTATGTATGATAAATTAAAAGCATCTATTTTCCTGTATAAATGCAGCATTTGTAGTACTCTAAGAGATTTATTCCTTTCTGTGCAATCTCCTATACAGGCTTAATTTTTGCTTGGAACAAGCCTGAAATTTGGCTTGGAAGCATTGTAATTTAGCCTAAATTTTTTGAGCTGCCAAATTATAACAAGAGTGCTTTCAGAAATCTTTCTTCTTAGGCATAAACCATTTGTCCAGTAAGGTCAACAGCACCCAAGGAGAATGGCCCGAGGTCCACACCTCTGGGTACATCAGTGTTACTGCAGCAAGAACTTGGAGTCTAACTGTACCAAACACTTCATTGCCATGAAGGAGTGGAAAGGCTTAGGACATGTCTGCAGGGAAAACTCAGCAGGGGTGAGAACCATAACTGGAGAGCTGAGACAGAAAAAAGGATCAGAGGCTAACCAAGGAAAGCAAATACTGAGTGTAGAGAAAAGAATAAAAAGGAATGGGGTAAGGGAAAATAATTTCCAGAAAGAGGTAAGCCATTCCAGAATTTAGAATTTATTAGCAATGCTTTATTCTGAACCACTTAATGACAACATTTAATGCTTACCTATATACGCATTAAGGATTCTTGTAACAAAGGTGAGTCCTGGCAGAGCTGTAGCTGCAGTACACCAAAGGCAGGACCTGGTGCCTGAGATTAGCAGCAGCTTGGGAGCCTTCCTAGAACAGTGAGCCAGCAAGGG
Source organism: Grantiella picta (assembly GCA_013397955.1). Classification (NCBI taxonomy): domain Eukaryota; kingdom Metazoa; phylum Chordata; class Aves; order Passeriformes; family Meliphagidae; genus Grantiella; species Grantiella picta. The sequence continues at coordinate 338,623 of VZRM01002137.1, read as the reverse complement.
CACACTCAGCAGTGCTGTTTCTAGTTGGCCAAATATCTTCTCAGCAGACTCATAACCTTCTGCAAAGAAGAAGAGCTCACAAGGTATTTAAGGGACAAACCTCGCAATGTCAAGGGAAATTCTACTGTGTAAAATTCCGAGATAATATAGAAACTGTAGATAAAGAAATTGTTTAAAAGGCATTCTGGCTAGGGGATGGAACTGTACAAATAAAGATACGCATGACCTCCAAGGTCTCTTGGAAGAGAAGTACTGATTATAAACAGTACAAATTTAAAAACTCAGAATGTAGGAAAATACCAGAATTCATATTTTCCACACAAAATTATTTCATCTTTCTTGTGTGCGGCTGATGTTTTAGTTACATGATTACTGCAGCAGTGTAAACTCTCGGGCAGCCCTCCCCCCGCTGCTGGGAAGGGCTGCCCAGGAGCTTGAACGTGCAGGGAGAGCTCTCAGCAGCCGCAAGCTGTGGGGCTGTCCAGACTCAGTCCTCATAGAAGTGTCACAGGTTTAGAAAGGCAGCTGCTCCATTCCTGGTTTCCATGGTGATTTTATTTAGGATAATAGGGGAAGGGGTTGGGGAACTGTGGAGGGGAGAGGGGAGATGGGGAAGGGTGTGGGATCCATTGAAGCCGGAATGAAAGAGAGCTCGTTCTGGGTCCCGCTGGGGCATTTATCCCTGGGGCTGGGAGGTGGTCCTAACTCATATCATCCAGTCAGGAGGGGTCAAAGGGGCGGGGTCAGGGAAGGGAAAAATGCGTTATGACAGATTACCCTCTGTTTTCTGTGGTCTCCAGCATCCCATAGGTCATGACATAGATGGTGGTCATTGGAAGGGTCACACAGTTTCTTGTTTCCTGTTTGCAAAATTACATTCATTGAGATCATAGAATCACAGAATGGCTTGAGTTGGAAGGCACCTTAATGGTCATCTAATTCCAGCCCCCACTGCCATGGACAGGGACATCTTTCACTAGAGCAACCTGGCCTTAAACACTTCCAGGGATGGGGCATCCACAACTTCTCTGGGCCATCAGTTCTGCTGCTCCTCACAGCAAAGTATTTCTTCCTCATATCTTACCTAAACTTATTCTATTTCAGTTTTTGTTTAAGTGAATAAAGCCAGCTACTATTATCTAGAACATTTTTAGCATGTATGAGCAGCTATTTACTTCACAAAATTTGTGCAAGTTTTAATGGATAGTGCAAAAGGCATGCCCCAATATGAAGATCACCTCTTTTCTAAAGTCAACTCCTCTCTTTAATGCATGAGAACAACAGACATTTCAAAGTCCATTAAAGGTTTAAACATGAAAAAGTAATGTATTTTACTTAATCTCATCCTCAGAAGCAGATTAATAGTTTTGGAAAAAAAAATAATTGCTTTGTTCTGAGGCAGATGTTCAGTCTGGAAGATGTCAGCCTGAATAGTTTAACTTAGAAGGGATGAACAAAGCATTTACATAGAAATGGAACGTCAAGCTAACACTGATCTGTAAAGAGCAAATAATTTCTATGGAAGTGTATAATCCAGCAGCAAGTCTAGAAGCAGAACTCCAGCTCACCCAACATTTTGCAGATGCTGAGAAAGAGCACAATTACAGTAGCTATCTGAACCTAATTACTCTCCCCTTGTACTGCTGTGAAGAGCCTTAAAGTGTCAATTCAATTTTCTGTTATTGGCAGTGATAAAGTCATACGAATTGTTCCTGAGAACAAGAGGGAAACACAGATCCTGAGGGCTGCATTCAACAGGCTTAAGGTGAGTTTGATTTCCATCTTTTTCTGATCTCTTCTGAAGACTGTAGTGGGTTAACTGACTTGCCTTTCATTTGACACTTCAAATTGTTTTATTATTGCGATATTTGCCCATTAAATTCATAATTTTCCAATAAAATAGATAGGAATTAGATTCATCATGTCTGACAAATTTAACAGGAAATAGTTACTGCCTTAAAGTAATACAGGTGCCACACCTGTAAATTTGCTTTCTTTGCTCTTCCACTTCTTGCTAGCATACATAGTTGCTTCATTCTCTGCCCAATGGTGTTACTTAAAACACTGAGTTAATTCAAGTTGTGAACACCCAGAGGAATATGAAAAGGGCTTCGGTTTGAGAATCTCTCTGGCGGAATAATTTTCTAGAGGCAGTTGAAGGAGTGTCTAGGATACTCACTAGCAAGCCAAAATCTTTCTTCCCTGGCCTTTTCCTGCAGGTATAAACGAAAAGCAGCAGTGCCACTGCAGCAGTGCAGCACAGGAGCACTCTGCATCATGCTGCTCTGCTGGCACAGCTTACAAAGGCACTGGCAGTCTTTCCACAGAAGTCTGGCCCACTGTCTCAGAGGACTGGGAGTACCTGTAAGCCAGGTCTATGGTCCCAAAAAAAGGACTGGACCATGTACATGTGCTGCCCCTAGGCATGGGGGAAAGGGATCAGTTTTATTAACAATCACCAAAACATAGCCTAAACAGAGCAGAATCAGGGAAGTAACTACTTGATCAGTATGTTGAGTACCACAGCGTTTGGAGCATGTGCAAAAGCTTTGGGCTGCTCACTGCCTTCAACTCCAGCAAACTATTAGGCAGTTTGTGATGTAATTCCTTCTCTATTGTTGAAACCTTACATAAATTATTATGTTCTCAGTGAGGAAAAAATGAAGGTGCATATAATTTTCTAGACCAATAGTTAACATCTGGGATGCAAGTAAATCAAGTCTCTGACTGCATACCAAATGAAACAAAACTAAGATGTTAGAAAAGCTCTTACACCCTCCTGAAGAACATTCCATGTTTCAATTATGATGAAGCTTTCTTGCTACCATAGTGTAAAGAAGGAGGACTGAGCTACCTTGGGTACCTCAGCCCAGGAGAAGGCTTACTACCCTGAATACCCCAGCAGTCAAGGCATTGACACCTTACTAGCTTTAAGTAGGAAAGCTGAGACTGTCTTCATCACATCTGCATTTCTTAATCTATGTTTGTTTAGTTCCCCACTCAAGATGCTATTTTTTGTAACCCTCTCTCTCAAGACATCCATCCTGTGCTCGTGTTGCATGAAAAATTTCGATGTTCAGCAGAAGCAGAGTCATGATGCCATGGACTACCACACTTTGCACTGTAATGCCCAACTCTCCTAAAGAATATTGTCTTATATTTGTTTCTGCACTGCTTATTAAGAACTTCACCTTCAGTTGTGAATGTTACTGTAACACCCCAAAAAGGATACTTGTCTTTCTCCCAGTTAGGAAAAAACCCTAACGGTAAAACCGAGCAATACATGTGGAAGCTGCTTTTTGCATTAATTTCTCCCCCCTGGATGCTGGAACATAAAGAGGGAGCACATGTGTTTTTTCCTTTCTCCTTATATTGTAAACCCTGCAAAGCAAAAGGGTTACTCACCTTCCTGTAACTGTTTCTCATTACAGAGCTCCCTTAGGCTCCCAGAAAGAGATTCCTTCACTCAATTCCATCAAAGTGGGAGCAGTAGAAACTTGAATAAATAATTGCATGCTGTAACTCCGAGAGCAGGATAATAAAATTTTGGCAAACTGCATTGGAATCTGACTAGTTAATTAGAAAATGATTGATTCTGATGAGAAACTAAGCTGAGGAGGTTGAAAGGAAGACTCAAAAAAGAGAGTGTAATGACACCCAGTTTCATGAACAGAGGCTGGGTTTGGCTGCATATCAGGTCTTAGGGCTCTTCCATCTGCAGCTGCTTCACTGTCCATCTGCATGGGGTCAGACACAAGGAGACACTTGAGTGGATAACAAGAAATGGATATGTTTAACATTAACTTACCGTATTTCCCACTGCAAAAAAAAAAAAATCTTGTTATTCCCTCATGAAGAAGTGGATCAATAATGGCTCCTTAGAAGTGTCCAGTCCTTACAATACCAGCAGAAGTCAGTAGTGCCTGCAAGTCACCAGCCCCTCTGAAGAACCATGTATTTAGAGCTGTGTGATTTTTAAGTCTCCATGTCAGGTCTCCCATCCTTCTCCCACCCCCAGACTTTCAGAGTTGAAATTCAATGGGCATAAACAGATTTATGTTCTGGTTTTTAAATATGAGCCTTTAAGCACAATGTTGATCATGTGCTCAGGAGAAAATGGAAGAGAGTGCACAAAAAGAACCCTTTAATAGTACAAAATGAGCTGCCAACAAGCCTCAGTTATAGTCCTGTTGCCTCCTTAACACAGAACACCTGACAAACAACAGAGATACGAGCAGGAGTGTCAACACAGATATACAAATTGCTATCATTACAAAGTCCACTTTGGGTTTTTTCATTTTTGAGTCAGAAAACCAGAACTGATTTAAGACACATCTTCTTTGAATCTCTTTTAGTTTGAGCAGTAAATTAATACCAATCTGTTACTCACACATTCCATTACTCAAGGGGGAAATAAAGATTGAACCAGGATCCTTTCAAGACATTACAGTTTTATGTTACTCAGTGTTGTGCAAAATTCAGTTTTCAACCTGAGTTATGATATGGCCTGGTGATATTCTCCACCATTGTCAGTATTATAAGAACATGAAAAGTCAGCAAAAATAAAAATTATATCACTTTTGTTGTCGAAATGAAAAGGGTACCTGAACCTGGGTTTCAATTCAGACACGTTTCTTTGTGCTGGAGGGCTGATCTATTAGAGATGAGGTTTATTTCAGAGGACCAAAAGTTATGCTGTCATGCGATGTCAAGATTAACCCCCATTAGTCAAGCACAGGAACTGCAGTACAAAAATCATCTGGGGAGCCCAGTTTATCCTATGTGATCCATGTGCAACATAAATATTTTTAATAAATTCCTAGGATAGTGCAAGCACAGAGTCAATTCTGCACAAATGGATTGTATTCTTGTAGCAGGATTTCCTTGCCTAGAACAGACCATCTGTGGTAGTAAGGGAAAGGGAAGATAATCCCTCCTGTCCCAGGCTTCCTCCTCACTATGTCTGGTAGAAGGAGGTTTTCTATAAACTCGGAGTGTTCTGTGTTCATTACAGCCATTTCTTTCTGCCTTTAAATTTACACTTGTAAGGCAGAATGACTTAGCCTTTTCTTCTGGCCTACCTCTCATAATCCAAAGAATTATAAGAAAAACTTCTCTCTGTTCAGTTCAAATGACCCTAACCTTCTATCACAAAGAGGTTTGAAAAATGGTCCTGATGATCATATTGCAAAGGCAATGTGTTTGGTGTCAGGCAGAGAATAAAGCAAATGCCAAGGTACCCCTTCTGATTGCCTACTGATTTGGACAAAGGGAAAAGTACCAAGAAGAAAATAAATGGGCACTGGAAAAAATAGCACTGCATCATTTCACTCATTTTGTTTTATCTGCCACTTTCTTAATGACTGTCCTTCCCATTGATTTTTCCTGAGTAGATTTTGTCATTTACAGTCTGCTCTAGCTGTTTTCTTTCAGAAAGAAACATCAGGGCAGTGGGGTAGGAAGTGATGAGAGCTCTGCCTTTTGCCATGCTGAAGCCAGTGCTGTGGAGGTCAGCAAGGTCCATCCCTTTTGGGAAAAGCATCAGACACAAAAAGAATACTTTCCTGAATGGGCATTTACAGAAAGCTACACTGAGAATCCTTGAAGGATTATCTTGGAATTGGCCATATGTCTTGATGTATCTGAAGTATCCTAGAATGTGTCTCCAGTGATTAAGCTGGGCAGTGACAGTAAAGGTAAAACAGAAGCAACAAAACTCATGTAAGGGTTTGAAGGACTACTATGGGGTTTTAGACCACACGGAAACCTCTTGATCTCAAACAGGACTGCTTTTCTACCAATAATTGAGCTGTAAGGTGAATTCACACACTTTTCCAGAAGGTGTAGTCCCTAAGAACTTTTTTAACTTAGTATCTGGAGCTCCTTAGGACGGATTTTTGCCCCCCTTTTTTCAGGGGAAAAAAAAAAGGAAGAGTCCATATAATGCCCAGTGTAACAAATCCTTGAAATCTACCTGAAGTGTCTAGGCTATGCTTCATATGAATGCCATTGCCTATACTGAATGAATAATGGATAGTGAAAGTTTCATTCCACACGTTTGACTTTTGCTCATGAATTCCCCAGTGGCAAATCACATTAGTCATAATCACTTGCTGAGTAATATTTCCACAAATTAGCTTTGGTCTGTACTTCCATTGCCCACAGTACTTTGTTATTAATCATTATTATAAATTGTTTCCCTCATAGGCTGGTTCTGTAACTTTTAGGGGACAGAGTTTTGCTTTTTTTCCCTGGTGGGTTAAATATACCATGTGGATCTGCACTGCCAGTAAAAATAGCCAGCCCTACAGATTAAAATTAGTCTGCTGTGAGTTCTGTAAAATTGCTTGAACTTGCATGTATTTAACCAGTAAACTAATTTCCAGTAAAGAAAAAATATAGAAGCCTAAGTATAGAGTCTGATCAGCTGCATTCCAGCCTCAAAGCAGCAGGAGGGGACTCTGGTCCTGACCACTCTTGTCTCAGCCAGGCTGAGCAGAGTTCCCTGCACCTCCCCACCAGCCCCTCACTGTAGGACCACATCTCTCCAGAGCAAGTTCTCAGGAAACTCTCATGCATCATGCACTGCTCTGTGTATGCAACTATTGCTTAGGGCAATATGTGTCTGAGATGAGAAGAAATGAGGCAGGTGGGGAATAGAGTCATGCTCTTTTTTGAGGCAAGAGATGGCAGTGTCTGGTTTCACTAAGTGACAGAGGAGGTAGTAGCAGCTGGCAGATGCCATCAGTATGTATACAGCAGTATCTCTAGTCTCCAGCATGTTCCTACATTATTTCTTTCAGTCTCCACGGGGAAGAACACCCCTAGACAGTTTTGGCACGGTCTTTGTGCCCAAGCCCACTGGGGTAGATGCGATGGGTGAGTATGACAGGGATAAATGATGATGGAGCTCCTCATCTGACTCTCATGTAAGATGTATAGCATACATGAATACTATGCATGTGTGACAAGTATATTCCATAGCAGTGCTGAGGAATATTTTCATATGGTTGTGATGGACTAAAATACATCAAATTCTTTGACAATGCAAGTAAAAACTCATGGAATTACTTATTTTTCTAGCTGTAGATCACTGTCCAGCTTTTAGATTTGCTGTTGCTGTAATGCCATCACAGGCTCCAGTCTTAAATTTTAGACTTTCTGTTGAGGTTCTTTGCTCTTATAAATAATTTCTCTTTTGATAGGTATGGTACAAATCTTTAATCCTGACTCAGTGTTTAAGACCAGAAATATCTTTTTTGCAGGTTCACTGTTCCACACTAATCATTTGCAAATTATTACAGTAATCAACAAATGAAACAGAAATACTTAGGATGATAGTACCACAGTGACATGAATATTACTGCCTGCTCTCTGTTCCCAGGACTCTTCTTGTCCATCTGACGTCCCTCTGCTTTGTACACCTCTCCAATGACAGGCTATTTTCTCCTGCTCTTTCTTGTTTAGAAGACAATTTGAGGAGCCTGTTGCTGATTTATGAGCCCTTTCATGGTTTTAATTCATTGGACCTGACTGACAGAAACAAATGTCACATTCCCAAGTGCTTTGCAAAGAAACAAGGATTTTCTTGGGTCCTCAGACTCAGGAGATTCTGTTTGTCTGCTCTGGAATTTTCCTTTGTAAGCATTATTTTTGAAGCAGCACTTCCTTTGAGCCTGGACTGATAACTTCTACTCCATCAGTGGCCTACAAGCACTTTTTATCACGTAACACCTGACTGGGATTGGGAATGTTTGTATAGGTAGCAAAGAAGCTACTGCTCTGTGAACATTCCTGGCATAATAGAGTTAGACCACTCATTCTTCAGTAGTTTTTATAAAAGAAATTCCTGGGCACAGCCAGGCACTTCAACTTTGGGAGGAGCCAGCCTAGCAGGCCTTGCAGCCAGAACTCCATTCCCTTTTGTTTGTTTTCTAGCCTTTACAGCAGCTGCTTATCCATTGTAATCCCTGAATTGATCCTGTCATTGCAGTTCAGGGAATCAGAAAAATAGGGAAAAAGGGTCACTTGGCTATAAATCTGAGAGTTCACACCTCTGTAGGAAAATGCTTAAAAATATTTCAGAGGACAAAAGCCCATCTAAAAATGCAGCAAGAAACTCTGTCAGCCCAAGTGGAGCTGCTCTTATTTGCAGAAGGAAAGAACTAGCTCAGCAGCCAGGGCTGCATGCATTTTACTTTGCACCTTCAGCAAATATATCTATGTAACCAGATGCTTTAGTTTTCAGTCTAGATTTTACCCTAGCTCATCGTTAGGGTTCCAGTCAGATATTAGAATATTTCAGATACACAAAAAACATCAGGTGACAACAGGGGGTATTCACTGATATGTCAAAATATGTGTTTGGAAACCACTTGCCAGGATCAGAATGAAAATGTTGTTGCAAAAAAACTTTAGTAGGAAAATACAAGATAGAACAGAGTAGCCCAGGTAGTGAGAGTATTGCTCTCACAAGACACAGAAAGCATGAGTTTCTGAGATGGAAGGAATCTGCTCCCTCTGAGGAAGCCTGAGCTCAACAAAGTCATCAGCACAGCCCCAGTGGGAGCATGATCAAATCCAGGGCTTACTGTTCCATTTCTCATGCAGTGCAGTAACAACTGCAATTTGAACCAAGCTATAGCTTAATAATAAACAAAAGAGAGGTTTGGCCATTTTTTTAAATGAGTCTGTTAAAGACTTTTTCACATCTTTCAAATATAGTTGGCCCAGTGGCATCTATACTTGTAAGAATGGATATTCAGTTACCATATAACTGAGTATGAGTTTTATCTCAGCAACTCTCTTGAGGAATAGCCTATGGGTTCTTTTCAGTGTAGAGCCCTGTGTAAAATCACAGCAGTGTAAATAGAGTGGGAAGGCCATTACTTCATTATAGTCCCACAAAGATCTGCAAAACTCAAAACTTCAAGCTGTGCGTTGTTCACATTCTGTTCCTGCCAGTGTTATGGTTGCTGCAATCCCACGAATCATTCCCGATTTATTGGCACAATTACTCTTACCAGCCTCACTGAAAAGCAAATAAATACCGAAAAGTTAGAGCCAGTAAAATGTCTAGTGCACTCTATCAGAAACCTAAATTACTTTTCACTAGGACTCCCTTGTAAGTCCTTTTAGAAAGCACAGGGAATTCTACACTGATAGCCACTGGACGATTTTGCAGCACATAAAGGGCAGCCGAAGCAGGTTGGCAGTTAGGACTGTCAATTAAGTTCCTTAATTGGCAGGAGCAAGGGAGGATAAAATCAGTCCTGGTCCTGAAAGCATTTGCAAGGGTGAAGCCATTGGAGAGGAGCAGTTCTGCTCTTTCCAGGTGAACCACAGCACTGCTCTAATTGTGCAGCAGTGTCAGAGTGAACAAGAGTCATTCTTCCTTGCTTCTTTCTTTTCAGATGTACCAACAGAAGTCTAAAATTCTGTTGCACACTGCACATGTGCATGTGAAGGGTGTTTGTGAACATACATGTACATGACTGTGTTTCCCATGTATTATGTGATAAATCTCAGGCAGTCAGGCAGTCAGGCACCCTTGATGACACCAGTAAGATTAAAGCAGTTTCTACTTCTACTCTCTGCCTTCTAGTATTGGATTTCCAATTGAAAACATATCTAATGACTTTCCGGACTATTTTAGGGTGTTTATGTGTCTGTATATGAGCATATGGATGTAAATGGGAAACCCACATCTCCTGAAAGAGCCTATGAGCAAATAGCACCCCTGCTTTCATTACTGACTGCATATTCCCTTTTACAAGAGGCTTAGAAATGCCAAGCTGTTTCAGCTGACGGCATCATAACAATAATTATACTCTGAACTTTACAGTTGACAGCATTTCTCAAAGAAATCCATTCATATTGATGTTAAGGACAGGGCCAGCTTTGGCACATGTATTGCTGGATACAACGCAGTAAGAATAAAAACTGGAATCGCTAGGTAATAAAACATATGACAAAATTACTGTCTTCATGGGGAATAACACAGATAAATTATAAACTGTTTTCTCCAGATGCTAAATGTAAGTTATGGCAAAGTTATTCTAGTTATTTTCATGACAAGCATCAATCATCTCTTTCGATTGATACATAATTGAGATGAGAGCACTAACCATCTTCCTTTCAGGCTAAATGGAAGAAGAAATTAAACATCTGCTTATGGAAAGGTAGTGAGGGACAACTGGAGGCTACTGCCCAAGAAAATGGCTTTAATTACAAAGGCTGGACTAGGCCCTGTGGTCTAAAGAAGCTGGGGATTTATTTCAGTACCTTGAATTTTAAAAAAGACTGTGGGATTTATGCAGCCATGAGAGTGTTTGTGGGGAAAAGCACGGAGGCTCTTTTCTTCCTTTCCATGGGCATGAAACAAGCAGGAGGAAAAACAGAACTAGTGAATGAAAAACTCCCTGTTCTGTTTTCTGTCTTGGCAGAGCAAAAGAGTTTTCTACACGCCATTTGTGATATGTAGGATTATACCAACAAAGTGTTTGTATTCTTGGAAAATTATTTGCATAATTTTAACTTTGGAAGAAATTCTGAATTCTATTAGTTCAGCACCCAAATCTTTGTAAAATATTTGTCCCTTGGCCTTGTGCTTACTTTTCATCACTGTACTGACCAAAACCTAGAGACGTGACTAATGATTTCAGGGTTCCTGGACCTTGGAAGGAGTCCAGGTAAGGGCTGATAGATTTATTTGAGCTGTCTTTAACACCTCAGTTTAAAGGGAAACTGCTTACAAAGAAACCTGGCTTTCCTAAGCTCAAGTTGAACCACAGGGACTTTTATGGGACAAGTGAGGTTGAAAAGAGAGCAGGCAGTTGAAACAGACAACTTCTTATGTAGTCCCAATTAATAATCTTTTACACTTTCTTTGTTAAATAAAGCAATAATGTGTTTAAATTCTTTGGGTAAAGAGATCTGTCTGTATGCTCTTGCATACCATTTTTTCTTGTAGAAAGCAAATCAAGATGCCCATGCCTCCAGTGAGATTCTGGGAAAGAGCATCCACTGGGCATCAGGAGAACCACCACTGTCCCTGAAAACAGGTACCCATGGTCACACATGAGTGGCAGGTGCTGAGTAATTGGTCTCCTGGTCTGAACTCTGAACATGCTGAAAAATCTTGCCTGGGCTCTGCTTATTATCCAGAGGCTTAAAGCATCCCAACACCTTTTGAAGGCAACCTTCTGCCTGAAAGACAGGATAAGATGTGCAAACAAGAGTGTTCTGCAAAAGACATGAGAGTATTTAGGTTTGCAGACATACTCTAAAGCATATTGCTTTTCCTCTAACCTCAAGATACCAGGTGAGCTTTGAGATTCAAGTATTTACGCTCGAGGAATTTTGTAGGATTTCTGGATCTTTTTGCTTTGTAGCTGGAGTATCTTCCTCCCACCTAGCGAATCCTGCCACCCACACAGCAGAAACATATCTTTTGGCACTGACTGGTAGTCAATAAAATGGTATAAAGGCTCACGTGTAGTGTGTGGGGGTAAAAACCCCCCGTCACAGGGAGGGAAGAGGATAGAACAGCAATTAGTTTCACTGCTACTCACTAGCCAGCAGAGACCAGCATGGAAATCCAAGGCACATTTGTGAGAGGAATGATGTTAAAATAAGAGTGATGACTTCAATAAGACCCTCAGTATCTGTGGGAGATGCAATGATGAAGTCTCCTGAAGATGACAATGAGTAGAGGATGGCTGCACTTGCTCAGTTCAAACATGCTTGCTCTGAAATCCATTTTCTGTTTGTCAGTTTTCACGTACTTGTCACACCAAGGACAAACTGAAAGCTGCAATATAAATAAGATGTCTGTTCGAGAAATGTGTTGCTTATTATATGCTTTATAAGGCAAAATCAAGCCAGTGATTGAAGTGGTATTCTGGACAGCACAGGTAACATCTCCCAGAGCAGCAGTGACTGTTTTGTTTACATTGCGAAGGATGAGAAGTGGGACTCAAAGGAAGACAAACTACCCAAACAGGGAACTGAGATGAAGCAGAATTATTTGCATTCTAAATATGGGATTTTTTTGCCTCACTTCCAGGATAATGCCAGGACTGAAATATTGCATTTTCATCAAAAGAGGATAGTGGTTTGCAATATGCCATTGATTTCTTTAGTTAGAAGTTTGCTTCTGCTTTTGATACTCATTTGTAGCCAGTAATGTGGGGCAAAATCAGAATACCTCAGGAATTAAAGAGTCTGGTGATGTTATAGCTAATAGTGTGAGTATTAGTTGGTTTACCCGTCCATGTTGTTTCACCAAAATAAATCCTAGTAACAGTCAAGAACAAAGACAAGTTTCAATTGTATATCAATTGTGATTTAGTTGGGGTTTTTTGATTTTTTCTATTCCAGTTTTGTGTGCTTAGGTATTGCAGCTGGCCAGGAGACACTTCCTTCCAGTTCCTCTTAGCTTGTATGTAACAATTTGTTGTTATTTTTATAAAGATGGTTCAAGCTGAGATGATTGATAGACTGTTACTCTAAGAGCAACAAATTTTCCCTTTCTGATGTATATTTTTAGGAATAAGTCTTAGAAGTCGAATACACATTTCTGATTAACCATGTGTGAAATTAACTACACTGAATTAGAGGGGTATTTCACTGGGTGCCTATAATTTATCAAAATATGAAAGACAGATAAAGTAAAAACATAAGGTGTTAGCACAGTGAGACGATTTTTATTTATAAGCAGCATTTAGCACCATTTAATTCATTACTTTGGTTTCTACTGACCATCTGTCATAGCTGCTGTCAGCTTCACAAGCCTGGTGAACTTTGCCAGTCCTGGTGTTAGACTTCAAAAGATGCTGCCACCACTGTGACTTGGATCCAGATACCATATTGTGGCAGAGTGAAACAAAGAGTGGTTTTGGCAGGAACCAGAAGAGGTTGGCCCTGTGTTTCAGTTCTGCTCCTTTCAAAGTAGCGGGCATTCAATTGGATCAACTGGGCTGAGGTCACTATTGCTTGAAGAGGTAGCATCAGGTTCAGCGTCAGATACCCTCTCAGTAATCAGAATATTTTTATTCAGGGCCATTTTAGAAATGCTGAGAACTAAACCCCTGTCGCAGGATTGTACTCCTCTCACAAATGAGGTCCATAGCAAGACCAGGTAAATGCATTTGATATTTCCCAAATAGCTTCTACGGCATAAAAGAAGTGAGGAACTTTTAAAGTATAGATTATAAAAATCTTTTTAGATACCTGGAAAGCAGTGGACACTCATGAGATATATCAATGGCTTCATCAGTGCAGCCTGGCTCAGCTGATTGCAATAAACTTCAAAAGACATTTATCAAATATTAATCCTTTTTAAATTCTCTTTAAGAAACGTGTGGACATGTAGTCCATATCAATTTCCTTCCTTGTATTCAGCTCACAAACATATTTTCAAGGCCTGTGGATCTTGGCACACATAATTGTCATGCTGGTACAAAGTTTGTTCCTGAAACTCCCATTTATAGTCTCCTGTGACTATGCAGAAGCTCTGGAAAGAGTTTTATTGACTTGTGTTCTTGCCACTGTCCTCACACTGGCTGAGGGGGAACTGTTCTTACCTCTGCTGAAGAGTATGTACAAGAACACTATTTTACTACAGGGTGCAGAACACTGAATTTCAAATCCCTGTTTGCAAATTTTTCTGCTTTCTTGAAAGTTCATGTACTGGGCTAAAATTTCCAAGTGTATTTCAGATTTGGCAACAAAAGGAAATAAAAATGGATGAGAAACAGGTATGTGAACATACAGATAGCACAATAATAATGGTGGTATTGTTCAGTAGCTATAATTTTTTACAAGATAGTAATAATCTGATTCTTTTAATCCTATTCATTTGACATTTCATATAAAATTATTGTGTGTTCATGGTATTGGCGACCTGTTACTGATCCCTGATCTGCTTATTATCAAGAGTAAGACTTGAGAACATTTTGCAGACAGCACTTGTATATGCTATGCCTCTATATGTCTTTAGCATTCTTTTGCTGTCCTAGTGAGCACAGAAAATGCCTTGTGCAATAAAAAAGACTCACGGGCTCCACAGGAGCTAATATATTGGGAATGTATAATAGTCTGAGCAGGTGAATGAAGCTGGAGGTAGCTTTTGTTCTGAGCTCTTTGAGGAGGCACATTCTGAAGACCACTGGCACATTCTCTCTTCCCATTGGCAAATCTCCCATGAGAGTTGTGGTAAGCTGGGTGTAATCAATCCTCAAAATCTACTGCGTTAGCATAGATGTGGAGCTGGACCGGCTGATGCAGTTTTACTGTCTCTGCCGTGCCTAGAGGGTTTGCCCACCTCTCTTCAAGCGTGCTGTCTCCTGGATTTCCCCACCTCCACTGAATGCATGTGAATTACAGGTTGGTTCCTGCACTACAGGTGGACTTGTGGCAGCCCAGCAGCCCCCTGCACATCGCCGAAGGTACAGCCGCGGACGTGCGAGTGCCGCAGAACACGACGCCCAGCCTGCTGCCCTTCCTCCAGCAAGCAAACATCCACTACACGTAAGCCCATGCTTCACTTCCCGCTCCTCGCTCCAGAGACCTGGCCTTCGGGGCAGGTCTGCGCCCACCACACCAAGGGGGCTCGAAAATACGTTCCACATCACAGCAATTAGGCTGGCAGACAGCTAGGCATTGCCAAGAAAACAACCGCTTCAATAGCAAAGTAGAAAATCTCCCACAGGCAGGCAGCTTTAATTAAATGTCCTTCTTTGGTGTCAAGCTGAAGTGTTTTCAATGTATGTGAAATCACATCTGTTAAGAGAGGGTTGATAATTAGTGATTCTACAGCCTGCTTTGCCTCTTTATTTAGCAGGAGCAAGGTTTATTTACAAGTGAGCTGCAAATGCGGAGGCAAGACTTCATCAATAATACAGGAACATACTACTTCTATTATTCTCCATTCCCAGTGACCAACGCAAGTCATACACTACAAATGTACACTTAGGATCGCATATCATTTATAGTGCTCCTTAAAAAAATTCAAGACCATCTCAGAGTATACTTATTCTTTCATATTTATCCATATGATATACTGGACAAGAGTAATGATCTTGTCATTAAAGCCTTTTCAGTGACTTGCCTGAGCATCTGAATAATCAGCTGATGAGTTATTTGAATTCTCAAACATTTGCTGAATGCAGACCTATATGAGGTTATTTATACCTATTCCTCAGTGATAAAAGGATGGCGTAAATCATACTGCAGATGTATTTAAGTATACATATGTATAGTAATTATCAGAATCCCATTTTTATTATAACAATGGTCTCTTCTTAATTTTTTGTTCTAAAAGTACAGAAACAAACACAAGGAAATTAAGTACACAAGCTCCATAGCTGCAGTTCAGTGACTTTCATGTGGGTTCAACACTGCTTCTGTTTTCTTTATGTTTAAAACTGAGATGGGGATTTCTGTAATTGTTTTCCTGTGCTTATAAAAAATGTTCCCTAATTACTGTGACCCAGCAGTTATATTCACATCTGCTGCTGTTCCTGCTCACAGTAATCACCTTTAATGAAATGACAGAACGACATTTTATATGTGTTATAAACATTCTCTGTACTTGAAGACTTCTGCTTGGGTTGCATAACAGTGTGCAAGGGCAAGAACTGCCAGAGCAAAGGGTCTCTGCAGTTTAACTCAAAAAACTTGCTATAAATGCTAGAACAATATTAAATTAATTTTCCACAGAGAAAATCTCTGACTTTTGGCACACAAGTTGTGTGCACTCAGAAGGAAACTGGGCAGCATTTTGCCAGGTCCAGACTTGTCCTTTGATCTCTCTCTCCATCTCCCTGTTGCCCATTTTGGATGGCCCCAGCCATCAGCAGCAGAGCCCTGCAAAGCCTCAATAGGCATGTGCTTGTCCTAACAACCCTCCTGAGATCTGTAACTCCACAAGACCCAGCAGGATTCACCATGAGAGCAACAACAGCCAAGTCAGGGAGCAGCAGAAGCAGGCTGGCCAAGCACAGCACAGCTGAGCTGGGGACCACGGCCCTGAGCTGAAGTGCAGCTCCACAGCCAAGATTTTGTACAGCTCCTCTTCCCATGCCTGATTTTCACAATTTTTTTAAATTTTTTTTTTTTATGCACACTGCAATGGAGTTAAATTTCTACATCCCTTTTGGAACTGGAAAATCTGAGGCAAATGCCAGGTAAAATTTCAGCATGATGCAGTGATGCTTACCTAAATTATGACAAATCTACAAAGTCAGGAAGCATTTAAGCATGCCTATTAGTGACCAGCACTTGCCTGTAAAAGAGGCTTATCTCTCTTAGGGTTTTATTTTATGAGAAGACAGCCATGAAAACAAGCCAAGCATCAGAAAAACTCTGCACCAAGTTGCCTTGGTTGTCAGTTTTCTGGTAAAGAAGCCACTTAGGTTGCATTCAGACCTGAGGGACTTAAGCACCTTTGTGTTATAAACATACATAGTACATAATCATTTAGGAATAAAGGAAGATTATCAAATCTCATTTAGAGTACAGATGCATAAGTGAGCAGAGTGAGCTTGATTCTGGTAAGTGCTTAAACTAATCAGAATTCTGCAAATCAATCCAATATTTTTTTTAAATATTAGATGTCCTAAGTAAGACTTGAGTAAAATCACTCCTTTAATCAGCTTTACAGTACTGGTCTCATAGTATATACAGCACATTGCAAGTCAAGACTTTAATCCTTTAGTTTGCTTAATGAACGTTGCTGGTGTAGAACAATGAAATTCCTAATTATACAACTACTTCACTAAAGCATTGGAAGATGAGAATAACCTTTACTTTGATACTGTATGTAGACAGACCTACTACCTTTGAGGTATTTGCTGCACACCTGAGTTAGGAGCAGAGTAAATGCCATTTCTTTCCATCTTTTTCCAATCACTGCAGCTAATGCCTATAAAAATTTAAAAGGTTGAATGTGACTGTGATTTCATGGGAATGGTGAGCTAGTGGCATGGTGATTACACATTGCCATGCTTTAGGAGAAGGAGGCATACAAGGATGACTCTCAGTTTTACACTAATGTTGTTACAGATATCCATTACCGTATTCCCAGCTTCTGCTACTCTCTGATGGCATGGATGGATGCTTCAACTTCTTCATTATAATTATTTTTAGATGTTTTCTGTATTATAATTTTTCACATATCATTTTCATTCATATCATTATTTATTTTTGCCATAAAACAGAAGAGTTTTCAGCTTACTGAAAAGAGCTTTTCTGCATTTTGATCTTAATGCATAGAACCTCTCATTTTTTATGCATGTATATTTAATTTTCACTTAGTATTTTTTCATATTTTTCCTGAGTTATTTTAATAAAACTGGCAAACAACTACAGCAGAGTAGATAATGTAAACAGCAAAGCCCATTTTAGATTTTTTGTTTGCTGTTTTTCATTTTTCACAGACAGAATGATAATGCTGCCAAGTTCTTAATTTTTTTTTGTTTTGCCTCTATCATTTGTAGTTATATCTAATGTTCCATGCCACTCCCAAGAGAAAGTATGTGCATATTGTTCTAAGCTTAAAAAGATTTTAAAAAGGTTTGAAATCAGTTTTTGAAGATCATGATCACATAGTATAATTGGATTGTAAAAGAAGACTGCAAATTCTGCTCTATAAACAAATTAAAGTGGTTGCTTCTTCATATTGGCTACATTATTTACATCATTCTAGTTTAGTCGTTTAACAAGTTTATTGTGTTTTTAAAGGTACCGTTACATTTCAAAGCAGCTGCAGTATTTATTTGGCAGCTTATATTAAAGTGAGCCTGAAGCACTCTGTTGTCAAAATGTAACAGATGAAGTAAAGTCAGGATGGTTTAACTTCTGCTATATTTCTTCTAAACGTAATTGTTGTTCTGATTTAGCTTGTGTGTTTTACTAGTTTTTCAGTAATACCGCTACCTTTTTGTACCTAGGATTCTCATATCAGACCTACAGCAAGCAATAGAAAACCAAACTGGAGTGAGGTCACATAGGAATCGAAGGTCCCTCTCTGGGTATAACTACGAAGTGTACCACTCCCTGGAAGAGGTGCATGAAAATTCATATTGTTCCTCTTATCTACTACAATGTTGTATTTAATAAGGCTAAGATTTCATTCTCTCTACAAGTTCTAGTTACCTGTTCATCTTCAGAAGTGTTCTAAGTGTTTCTTCTTCAAAAATAGGCACTTCCTGGAAAAAAACAATAATGTATGTACTCAAAGCTTATCTTTACATGTAACTACCTTTCACAGTATCTGAGTTTTGTTTTTAAAGTAGATCTTTTACTCTGGCAGAATAAGAGATTTCATTGAGTGATTGATCACACTAAGTCATTCAATCAAGTAATGTGAGCAAATGCTTAAGTATTTGCACTGGAGGTATAAATACCTAAAAACACTGAGATATAAACTCACGTATAAGGAACACTATCCTGGGTGATGTCTGGGTAAATAATTTCTGTTGATTTTAGTGTGCTCACATGCAGTTTCAGTCTGCACCAAAACAGTCACTGGGCAGAGCATGGGGATTGCTGCACCTCAGGATCTGGTGCCTCTGAAACAAATATTGCAGGTAGCATTGAGTCATGCATGTCAAGCTGTTTGCCATTGTGTTCTGGCAGGCAGAATCAGGGACCTTCTTTCTTCTTTCCATCAGTATTTATGGGCAAATGGTGGATTAGCCCCATCCCCACATTTTCAATGCACAGCTTATACGTTCTGGTAATACCCAACAATGAAATGGAAAAAAAGTCCCATGTAAAGGCTGCATCCAGCCTCTGGCAACAGAGCTATGTGAGCCAAATAGTGGTTCAAGTGTGAAAACAAAAACAAACAAGACAAAAATAAATACTACAGGAAAATGAAAACGTAGACAGAGGACTGGGAGCTGAGATCAATAAATGTATTGCAGTTTCTTCCCATGAAATGCAAAGACTGAAGCAATTATTTTATTTCTGTATTTGCAGATCGAGGACTGGATGCATTATCTGAATAGAACTCATTCAGATCTTGTTCACATGTTCTCTGTTGGAAAATCCTATGAAGGGAGACCACTGTATGTATTGAAGGTAAAGATTAAATAGTCATTAATGAGACTAAAATCTGGAATCAGGGACAGACGCTTTGTAATTTATGTTACACCATATACACCAGAGACACAGCTTAACTGTTTCCTAAGGATAAGTTGCTAAAATCTACGTATCTCTCTGAATATCATCTTTAATGAAAAAAGCAGGAAAACTAAAAGCCAAATCCCATTTACCTGGATTGGATATGCGTGCAGAAAGATAACAGGACAAGTTCAATTAGCAGGATTTGGATTTAAGGGGATTGGAAAGCTTTTCATTTATAGACAACTAGGAGAGCAGTTATGCTGGAGAGGGATCCCAGAGGACTCTGGAATCCTTCTCAGCATGTGCTACATGTGCTTCTTCTTTAGCTACTGACAAAATTTCGGGGCTGTATGCTCTCAACTCACCTGATTAGGCCCACAAATTAGGTTATGTTAGCAAGATACGAAAAATCTTACTTTGAATGTGTTTTCTTTTCATCTGCTGTGGAAGAGTCCTGAAAATTTGATTCTTTGTCAGGCTATTCATGTAGTGTCATTGTTCCTCAACCTATTCCATATGATACCATTCCTCATAAAAGAGGAATTGAGAGATCTCACTTTTCCTGCAGTTTTTTTCCCATAGGTCAGCCTTGATATCTTGGCTGTACCTGCCTAATATTATCTTGGCCATTCCTTTTAAAACAGTAAGTTTGTGTTCCTTTATATGAGGAAATTCAAAGTGTTCTAGTCTCTCTCATATTCTATTATTTTCTCATTATTGTGTTTTCACTAATGTCATGAGATCTACTGGTATTTTGTGAATATTCACACTTCAAGTTAGGTAAAAGATCACGGCCCTACAAGAAAGCTGTCTGGATAGACTGTGGGATTCATGCAAGAGAGTGGATTGGCCCTGCCTTTTGCCAGTGGTTCGTGAAAGAAGTAAGTGTTTAAAATTTACAGTCATAGAGTTCTTTCTGATCAATAAACTTTGCATTTTTGCTGTAACAGATCTAACACACTACTAATAAGGAAAATAACTAGCTGTTATCTTTTTTTTTTAATTATTTCTAGAATACTTAAGTGCTTAATAAATAAAGCTGTTAGTGACAGCCAGACACAGCTAGACACAGGACAAAAATACGCCAGACTCGTACTAGCACAGATATGAAGTTGGATTTTAGTCTGAGACCTAAAAATGTGAAGATCATAATTCTGGTAATGGCCCAGGTAAATCAGTGCCAGTGTGGATTGCTTCAGATCAGTTCAGCAGGATCTTTGCTTTAAGGACTTAGCTTGAAAGAGACATTTCTCTTTTGTGTAATTCCGTAGGAAGCTAAAGTCACATAATCATGAAATAGAATCACATAATTGTTCAGGTTTGTAAAGACCTTTAATATCATCAAGTCCAACAGTTAACCTAACGCTGCCAAGTCCACTGCAAGCTATCACCCCAAGTGCCACATCTACACATCTTTTAAATACCTCCAGGGATGGTGACTTAAGCACTTTACTGGGCAGCCAGTTGCAATGTTTGACAACCCTTTCAGTGAAGAAATTTTTCCCAGTATCCAATCTAAGCCTCCCCTTGCTCAACTTGAGGCCATTTCCTCTTGTCCTATTCCTTGTTACTTGAGAGAAGAGGCCAGCTCCCACCTAGCTACACTCTCCTCTGAGGTAGAGAGCAGTAGGGGCCCTCCTGAGCCTCCTTTTCTCTAAAGACCCTCAGATCCCTCAGCTGCTCCTTGTCACATTTGTGCTCCAGACCTTCACCAGCTTCATTTCCCTTCTTCCGACTCACTCGAGCACCTCAATGTCTTTTCTGTACTGAGGGGCCCAGAACTGGACACAGGATTCAAGGTGCTGCCTCAGCACTCCCGAGTACAGGGGGACAATCCCTGCCCTGGTCCTGCTGGCCACACTATTGCTGATCCAGGCCAGGATGCCATTGGCCTTCTTGGCCACCTGGGCGCAGCTGCTTCATGTTCAGCTGCTATTGACCAGCACCCCCAGGTCATTTTCCAATGGGCATCTTTCCAGCCACTCTTCCCTCAGCCTGTAGCGTTGCATGAGGTCTCTGTGATTCGCATGCAGGACCTGGCACTTGGCCTTTCTGAGCAGCTGGTCTCAATCTGTTAAGAACTCATCTACCATGCTTCCATCATGGCTTCCAGCTCCAGTTTGTTGCTCATCCTGTGTGTATTGGTGTGCTTTGAATATTTTGCACACAATTTTTTTGCACAAAATAAGGGTTGCAATATGCTTTTACAAGGTTCTTCCGATAAACACACAATTTTCTCACTTTTCTTCCCACCCATCACTGTGTAATTCTACAATGTATTAATACCTCCTCTGATTTTGTGACGGTAAACTTCTGCATCATCAATACCCTAATGCTGAGATGATCATATAACCATATGTGGTGTTCCCTCGGGTGTCACAACAGTGTACTGGGAAAGTACGGAAATAATGAGGCCACTACAGTTTGGATGAGCCTGTCACCATGGATAGGCTAAACAAGATCCAGGAGCTGATCTCCAAAGTTCAGTGTGCAATGATGGTGTGTCTTCTTATTAGGACTCCTGTTAATGTGAAGATGAACGAACTTGCAGTTTCTGAGCAGCTTTCCTACCCAGGAGATCATGCTGCAGTAAGGAAGGAAACTGGTAGAGAACAGAACTGGTGAGAAGCCTATTGCTTAAGTACCTCTTCCTTACCAAGGTTTTCCCATAAAGCACTACAATGTGGTAGTAGGGCAAAAATCACAAGGTTTCTCTGTAGACCTTATAGCAGAATACAGGCTGTAGTTGGTTGTTATTTGAGATCTTCATAGAGTAGCTTGTAAGGTTCCTTTACTTAAATTATGTGAAAACATATTCCTAGATTAAAAGTAGTCTCCACAGAACTCCTTTAGACCACAAGAACGTACAACCTTTGTCTGCCCATCACTTCTTAGAGCATCATTTCAATCTAGCATTAAAGCAAAAAGCATCAGGAAAAAAATACATTATGCTCATAGTCTCCTTCATCATATTAAAATGACTGGAAAAGGAGGAGAAACAAGATTATTAGGATGGTTTAGGTTATTGTTTTTCTCATTGTATGAATTAGACATTTTTAGTAAGAACTCCGGGAAAACTGAAGGTCTCTGTGCTTCAAACTCTGCAATTCTGTTTTGCTGGCAAGCTCCTCCCTTAAGCACCTCTGCAGCCTGGCAGCCCAGTTTTCCATCCTCCCTGGTACTTACAGGCAGTTCTGAGAAAGGGCTGTCGGCTTGGAAAAAGATTTTTCCTGGCATGTTTGTTGACTCTAAGGAATAGCACCACAAGCCCATTGATTCAAGGCAAGCAAAAAGAAGCATTGGATTTACACAACGTTGGCTTCTTTTCTAGCAGGAACAGCATACATGCATTCCTTTACTGTGCAGGCAGCCTGAAATATTTTACCAAGCTTTCACTTCACCCTGTGATCTCTTACGCTTATTTTTATTAAAATATATTGATGTTCTTGCGTACAAGAAGGCTTTCTAAGCAATTTAGCTTAGGAAGAAAACCCTCTATGCATGAATGTCACTTACCATTCAAACTCAAGACTGGGTGCTGCAAACTTTACCAGATACTCCTGCCCAGCTTGGAAATCCTCAGTATTTTGCTTGTACCTCTGGAAGTAGGAGCTTCTGAGTGACAGTGGATTTTCTTCAAGCAATGGGAAATGCCACCTCGGAAGGCAGGAGGTGCCAGCGAGCAGCTGCTCATGTGGTTTGCCAGGGTATGGCAGCAGCTCCCCTCTTTCTACAAAGAAACTGGAACTGTTCAGCTAAACTGGACCTGGCTCCCACCTATCTAGAATACCAAACAGACTAAAGCAGATTAGACTTGGGAAGTGAGGATGTAAGGCTGGAGCATGGGAAGGCAAGAGGCTGTCTGCTATGCAGGCTTGTTCTGTATTTGGGCAATCACAATAACTAGAGAAATAAAAATACTAACTAGGGGGAAAAAAAAGATACAGAAGTTAAAGATTCAAAAGAGAAAGAGAATGCACAGGATATTATGTAATAATATAATTCAAAGTACAAAAGCAGCCTACTCACATTTTGAAGCAAACAGAAGGAGAGCAAAGACTATGGTTTGGGTAGTTGTGGGTTTTGTTTGGTTTCTGTGTTGGCTTTTTTAATTCTTATAATCTACTCCAGAATGATCTCTAGCCTTGGCTCTGTGTTCCATAGATCTGATGTTAATAACAACATCCCTGTTTGTTTCTGTGGAAGGCGCCCCTGAATGTCTGTAGTCTCTCAGCTAAAGATAATCAGATGTTCTGTCAGGATTACCCATTCTGGTGGCGTCTGACAAACCCCACCTCATGGTCATTGAATTTCAAGTACAGAAAGGGGACACCCTTCACACACAGGAGCCGAGTTTTTAGGTACCACGTAATGAGCCACAGAGAAGTGTCTACACCTATACTGTAGTGAAACAGCAGTCAGGTTACAGTGCAGTCCACCCAATTCAAGCCTTACTCAGCCGGAGAGGGATGGAAAAAGAACTCTGATAGCGGAAATATTATGTGAGCTGTGGTGGAGGGAAGCAAGACAAACTGTGAAAGGAAACAGGACTGATACATGTGGGCTACTTTGAAGGCAACCTGCAAAGATAAATGGACCCAGAACTTGTGTCCACAACAAGAGATATAGGGAAAAAAAAAGGAAAAAGGTTTGTTAGCCTGTAATTTTAAAAAGGCTACATGGAATCTAATATATTAATGTGTGTTAGCAAATATTGCAAACTGGAATGAAAGGTACTCTATTATGTGCAGTTACTTTGTAGAAAAGCAGTAGACTTTCTAAACAAAATTCATATATATCATGTATTTATCCAAAATTAAATAGCCCTCATAGAAACAAAGACACAATACGTATAGCCATTTTGCAAAAATAAAATTATATAGGTACATATGTAAAGTAAGAACATTTAACTCCTATTCATTGAACAAGGAGAAGCAGAATTCAGGTATCATATTATCCAGACCTGAAATTTAGGATTTTGCCATTTCTTTAAAAATCTGAAATATGGTTCACAGGCTGCTATTCAAATTAACATCAAAACAATATTCTGTTTCAGTTTTAGTGAAAGCAGATGAGGATTCCCATTACATCTGGTTTGACTTTCTTCCCTCTAATAAATGCTGCCATTTGATCCATTTCAATGATGTATAACCTTGAGATGTCATTCATACAATATTTTCAAAAAGCAGCATAGTGGAGATGTGACTTTGATATACGTTGTTTTTTGTTTCTGATGCAGGAATTTGTTCTTCAATATTAGAAAATTCAAGAAATTTATTTAAAAACCTTCAAGTAGCATGGTTTATCTTCTTGACAAAATATTCTAAGAATCCAATATCAACTGTAAGATCAAATGCATCTCCCTAAAAGAGTGTCCTCATCAGGGCCTCCAATGAAGGTGAAAATAGCCTCATACTTTGGAAATGCAGTAACCTCCACCATCACCTTCTTCTCCCATCCTCAACAGTGATCCCAATTATTTGAGTTCCCAAATTATTCAAGATTATGCGTCTGAACTTCTTTGTGCTCCCAGGGAGCAAACATGTAACCCCAGAGAAAGAAGTTAAAGGCTGAGGGCAGTCCTCAGAGGGTATTTGTTGTTTGTTTGGTTTTTTTCATGCTGACATTGGAATTGATTTATTCCACAACCAGGCTAGAATCCTGTCTTTTCAATCCATAATAATGAGCCAAGAGAAATGCACAGGCTGTCCAAGAAGCAAAGTGGCAACATCTGCCCCCACTAGTCTCAGCTTGAGACTGATTTATGAGTCACCTCGTGGGATGCATATGGGATGCATACTGCCAATTAGCCAGCCATTAAGCTTGTGGACCAGGCCCCAGAGGCCAGTCTTTACCAGGAATTTTGCAGCATTCAATACCTCAGATTCTTCCTCAAGAATGTTTATGAAGTGCTTGAGTGCAGACAGCTGAAGGAGCAGCACATACAGAGAACTCGATCAGTGCACTCAGATGCAGGGCCAAGCAGGAGACCCAGACAGTGTTAAAAAGGGTTGGCTCTTCTTCTGCACTGTTCAGGCCATGTGGTCAGAAGGCAATAAAGCTATAAGTATTCTTACTTTAAGATCTGCTGAAAGCCAGTGGAGCACTTATTGTACAAAATTCCACAGTCTGTCCTGATGGACAAAACATCTGCAATATGCTGCATCAACAGGCAGAGCAGCACTCAGTCATTCATTCCAGTGCTGAAGCCCACACTGTCAGGAAAACAGCTTCACAGTCTGGATCATTGCTGGGTCTCACTGAGCTCCATCAAAACCAGTAGTCCTTTGGGATTTAGAAAATTTCTTTCCCTGTGCTATCCATAACTACCAGAGCCTCAAAATACTGACTAAATGTCAAATTCAGATACCAGCTTTTTCACCCACTTCAGAAATAGTCTGATCTTGGGGGTGTGTAAGATAGATATGTGAAGCAACACAATAATATTTCTTAAAGATTATACACTTGATCTATCCCTTGTCAACTGACTGAAATCTTTTGAACAGGTACAGCTGAAACACTGTGTTCCCACAACCCAGGGTTTCAGACTAATATTAATTCAGAAGATGCTCATTACACCTATATTTAGTTATTCTTTGAGACAATGTGTTCCACCCACTGTAATAGGCTTTCCATCTCCATTTTTTGGAGTTCTCCATGCCGAAGTTTTGAACCATAGAGGAAAGAAAGCAAGGACCTGACTGCCTCTACATATAAGCCAGACATTTATGTCAGTCCATTCCTGGGTACAGGAATGCCACTGTTCCTAACCTATCTTTGATAGATGGTCCTCAAAAATCTGAAGAGCTTTTGAAATAATTTGAAATATTATGAAGTGAATGAGAGGCAGGCAAGGCCAAAGCAAACACTGTACCTGTAGCTTTTTCCTTTCACCCTTTAGCTGGATGCTCTTTTTTCCAAGGTCTGTTCCCTTTGGCTAAAGCTCGTTAGCTGATGTTGGCTTGACATGGAATTTTTGTTGCTCTTTAAATCATTGCATCTTCTTACGCTATGAAATCTTCCTATCTGGGTATTCCTCCAGTTGTTGATCAATTTTTTGTTTACCCTTGGTTTAGGTAAGTCAGAAGTTTCCAAGGGCTGTGTTTTGCCCCACTGGAGCCTCCTTCACAGGTGCCAGTGGTGATGGCACAACAAAATCTGAGCTTTTTCCACCTTGAAGGACCAGTCATCTGGTGATAACCTCTCCTCAAATGTCTGCAGCTCATTCAGTAAATGCAATACAATCACTGGAGCTTAATTTTTATTGTTTGCCAGATTCTAGTCTCCCCAGCTGTCTTTTTAGCTGCCTAACTTCAGAAAAAAATGGGCTTCTCTGAGTGCTCCCTATATATTCATTATCTGGAGGGAAAAATCCATCTGTTTCATCCTGCAGTATCTATATTTGAAACACTCAGCCTTGCTTGTTTTCAGCTAATTTGTTCTTCTCTGTCAGGAGCTTCTGCCTGAAACACTATTTGTTTTTTCTCCATCAGAGAGATCACCTCTTCCAGCCTCTTCACTCAGCACTTCATTCATCAGCCTTTCAGCAGTAAGAGGCACTGGTACCAATGCAGAATTTGTTTTATCCTCATGACTTTTTTCCATCCTGCAAATGCTATTCCTAGCATTTGAAGTTCATGTGCAGTATCCACACCTACGTGTAGTAGTTTCTGCTTCTACTCAACGTCTCCCTTCCATTCCACAGCTGTTTCAGTTCTGAATGTGTTCAGGTTTTTTGGCAGCCATCCTATATACCACTTCTCTCTGAGTATCTGCATCTCTGTAGCACATGCTTGCTACTGAAAATGTGCACCACTTCTGAGGGGAAGGAAAATAAAGTAGCAGTGAACACTATCAACAAGAGTTTCCTGATCTGGGGCCTCAGTTGGNTTTTTTTTAATGGATAAAATCTAAGCCAGTGCCAAAAAGATGGAGTGCAGTACCATGGTATCACCACAACGAGGCATGTGATGCATTGTTTTAAATGCAGCCGTGGCAAACCATTTTTATACTGTAAAATTTCTGTCTCCCTTTTGATCTGTGGTGGAATACCCCAGGTTGTATTCGACAATAAGACAGTTTGGGGAAGGTTCTTTCCTTTGCTGTTACATCTTCAAGAGAGCACATTAAAAAAACCCAGTTAAAATTGTTTTCAGTCCCTTTTCCAAAACGAAGTAATTACTACATTATTTTTTGTGTGCACTTTCAACTACCCAGCTGCATCTTCCTGCCTACCCATGATCTTAAGGTAAAAAGTGCTTTCATTTTGCTTGCAGCTATTAATTTTTCCCAATGTGAGTAGATCTTGATAAAAGTAACACTGCAGCTGTGTTGTGCCTGTAATACAAATTCTTCAATGACACTTGCTCATGTAAAGTCCTGTTTAAGTATTCATCACTAGGACATTCAGATTCTAGCCCCTGAAGGCTTTTAAGCTGTTGGGTATGTTCTTCTTCAAGGCATGAAAAGAATTCACATTGTTGTTCCAACACATTACTTGCCCTAAGGAAGAAATTCTGCTCTGTATTTTAGCAGTCCACTCCTGTATGATGGCACTGAGTAATTAGGGCCTCAGTAAAACTGCTGATATGCAGAAACACTACTGAGCATGAGACAGGACTGTGAAAGAAAATTCCATATATTGGACAATTCAGTTGTTCCAGAAATGGAATTATGGAATTACAAGCAATTATTTATATCTTAAGTATTTAACTGTGCCTCAAAAATTTAATTAAGCCTTGTATTCAAGTGAGTTCTCTTGGGTTTCCCTCAATATGTACTACCCTGGACCAGCACAAACAGGATGTAAAATTCAATAATTTCATTTTTCTGAGGCAAATATCTTAGTGGGTTTCCACCAACTTGGTGGGCACTAATTTTATACAATTACTAGTAAAGAAATCTGCATTGCCCCTTTCAAAGTATTCACAGAGCTTCAGAAAAACTCAGGCCCTTCTTTTGCCTGCTAGGCAGTCCTTTGTCTTGTTTGGGACCTGAGAGGTTTGTCTTTTTGTACTACCTCTCTGAGTGGAACCAAGAAGTTGTGTCTCCAATTCCTACTAAGATCTGTGTAATTATTCATCTACTTTCCCTACAAGATGCTCCCTTTGCTTGAGTGGTCCCAACCTTGCAGAAGCTTCCTGGAATGGCTGTTTGCTTATCTAACACATCAGTCACACCATCGTCCCTTTGCCTCCTCTCTGCTTCAGCATCTTCTTCTCCATTTGCATCCTTAAGCAGCTTCATAATCAAGTCTTCGAGATTCTGCAGATCCTTCTTGTCAGAGTCTATTTATGGGTGTTGAGGAGTAGTTGCAGCACACTCCTCTTTCTTAGTTGTTTCTGAGTTTCTCCTGAGATAAATGCCTTCAAAGAGGAAGGAAGATTTTGCTTGATATTAAACAAAAGAGATAAATCAGACACAGTTCAAGCTTCAGCCTTGAAAATTTGACCCTTTGTTTTAAGCCATTTGTTTTTAAATACTCTGTTGTATCTTAAGCTTTAATAATAGGCTTACCACTCTGCTTGTGATTTGAATGCCAAAGCAGAACAGTAGCAGTAAAAGGGAAAACAGAGATTAAAAGGTGTACGCTTCCAAGAGTAGAGACAGAGCTCATTACTAATATGGCAAACTGATAAAGTGGCAGTGAGGGCCTGAATGGCAGATCATAGTGTCAGCCTGCTAAAGTGTAACATGTACAGATAAAAGTAAAATATTGTGTATTACAGTCAGAAAGGATGTTTTAACTGATATCTTAATAATGGCATGGAAGAGTTAATCCTGTTTTGCCAGAAGCAGTTTTATGCAATTTCTGGCAGAACAGTAAATGGAGTCAATTCCTTGTACTAAAATAGTAACTGTTTAATTCAGTATGATTTTTTAATTCAAAATCAGAAACAGCAAAAGCTGATTGTTACCTTAAATTTAATAATAATTAATTGTGGGATAGCAAATCCTTATTAAGCTCTACTAGGATTTCAGAGTTGCTCCCAACCCTGTGTCCTTGCTTTGTCCTTCTCAGTCAATCCCCTGATTTTATAAAAAGCCTAACTGCATCCTAAATCCATTTTACACTCTTGCCTTTTATTGCCTTGGCAGTTTACAACATAGCTCTTTTGTTTACTTCGTCCCCTAAATTAAATTTCCTCTGGTCCAGATCCTCAGCCAGCCTAAGCCGGAATAGCTCTATCAACAACCATCACTCAGCTGATCCAGAAGATCGAGCCCCCTGCTATTAATCACTGGTCCTTTCCCCATCCCCCAGGCAGATTGCTTGCACGGTGTTGGCACTGTTCCTCTATCATCTGTTCGCTCGCTAATAACACGATTCAGCACTTATTGGGCCGCCCTGGCTCTCTGCACATTCAGCAACAAAGCTGCTATTGATTGCATGATGGGGAAGCAGAATCAACCCATATTCTGAGAGCTCTCTGCAAGGTACAACGCAGTTAATTCCCTAATGGTTTATATTCGCCTTGCTCGTGTCACAGCAGACAGAAACGGTTTCAGCACTGAAAAGGTTTCAGGCGGGGATGGTTCACATAACCATTGTTGGGAGGACTTGAGAGTCACGTCACAAAAGGCAAGTTGTGGGCTTTGCTCCAGCAAGGACACACCTTGGTAACTGGAGGGCTCATTGCCAAGGATTATACAGTCTGTGTTGCCTGATTACATACATCAAATTAAATTGCCATATTAAAGCAGTACGAAGGGCAAAATATTTTCAGCAAAAAGAGCAAATGTGATCTCAATCTATCTACACTCTTGCTTTCCAAGAAGAAAGCCACTCTAGATCCGCTATATTTTTAATGAAATACTACTCTAAAAAGGTAGCCAAGTTATTAAAAAAACCCATATATACTTTAAAGAGCAGAATTGAATGACATGTTTGGCTCTAAACCAACGTTAAGACTTTAAATTTTGAAGATTATTACTGGGGACTCTAATGCTTTCTAAAGTCTTTTCTAGCATTTTGTCAATGACAACAGGCATTAAAATAAAACAGAGTCACTATAAAACCTTGGCAATTTGCTGCATATATTTTGTTTGGGTTTTTAAATGGTGGTGCTTTCACCTAGGAAGGAAAATATGTTCTTCACAGGAATTAAAACATATTGGATATTAAAAAGTCTTAATTCAAATATTTTCATTATAGCACTTTCTGCAAATTTGGAAAGGTTCGGAAAAATATGCCAAGTTCATCCATGCAATTTTAAGCAGCATATTACCTTTAATTAATTAATCATCTGTAGTTATTTTAAGGAGATGATTTTAAAAGTGTTTTGAAGAGTTTAGTCTCACAGCACTGCAGTTTAAAACACAGTATATAACACAGTGTAATAAAAGGCATAGTTACAGGTGTAACCAGCAGCAAAAGAATGGCATACAAAATACAGATACAAGCACATGTGCCAATTTCATCATCACTGGTATGTAAATACCGACCATGGGGATACAACCTGAGTTTGATTTGCTAATACTGTCTAAAAAGAGAAAAGCATTAAAAAATCAAGGAAGAACAGTGTGGTGCGTTTTTTCCTCCCCAGTTAAACTACTTCTCCCTGAAATAAGTATGAAAAAATGTTTGTTTTCCTTGACTCACATTTTGGAGCATGAATTGGTTCTGTTTCTGCTGTAAGAACAGTTTTACCAATTTAACATCCACACTTACCATATCGGCTCTTAATGTTATGCAGATTTAGGTGCAGGGCCAGCCTAATGCACATAGTAGCTCTGCTTACTTCAGTTCATGTTCTCTGCATGTGGAATAGCAATGACACAGAGTCCTTATTTTCACAGTCATTGTTTTTGAGTAGCCATTGATTTGACAAATCCATGTTTTGACAAAATTATTTTTTTGCAGTTCCCCAAAAACCAATATTTTTATCCAAATATATTTGAAGACTTGATATGGCTTTCTAATACAAGTAAATCAAATTAAATTGCAGTACCAGCTAATAATTTTTGGGTAATTTCTGGCACATGGGCCAGGGAACTTATAACCTTCTCACTGGCCAGGGACTTTCTGCTGGGCAGTCCATCAAGCTTCCCCTCAAAAGCACACTGTCATTCCCTTCTCCCCTCCAAATGCCTCTTTCAGGATCTCACGCCAACATGCAATGTTCCACACCACCCTGTCCCAGCTGCTGCCTAAGTCTCATTTCATTCTGTGCTTTGACCCTTTGCCTTCTATTCCTCACTTTCCCCTCCCCTTGCCTGGATGTAACAGAAGAGCTCAGTGTGGAGTAGCACTGGGTGACTTGGCTCTGCGCAGGGATAATGTGCTGCTTTGGATCTGATAGGGAGGCTGAAGGACTTGCACGTGCAAAGCACTTCTGCGAGGGTGAGATGAAGCTGGGTAAGGAGAAAGCACTGCACAACAGAGGGATGGTTAATGAACCACACAGAAAAAGTATTTAGAAGTCTCACTAATCCCCTCCAGTAAAGAAAAAAGTCATACTCCTCCATGAGTAAATTGAAGTTCAGACATGTCCAGATGTATGGTTATTTCTTACAGGTATTCCACACAAAGCATCTGTCAGCTCCCATGGCAGCTTCAGTAATTCAAACAGCTGCATGGTTAGGAGCCCAGAAGTATTGAATTCCTGTACTTCACACTGTTCCCAAGCATTTGTCAATTGAAAAGCATTTAGCTTAGTTTATTTCAGAGCAAATGTTTTCCTTTGCTCCCCAAACACATGCTACTCTTCAGATCTGAAGGGCCAGAAATACTGCAGAGCAGAAGGCTGTAATCACAGCAGCAGGAGGAGAGGAGCCAAGCTCAGGCATCCCTCTGAACCCAGCATCAGTGTGATATGCTTTCCACCTGCCACGTGAAGCACTGGATTCCTCACCATACTGAATCAAAACTTAAACTTTGAAGGATGCATATTTTGTGCCCATCTATGACAAGGGTCAGTATTTGCAAGAGCATGTG
Organism: Grantiella picta; assembly: GCA_013397955.1. NCBI lineage: Eukaryota > Metazoa > Chordata > Aves > Passeriformes > Meliphagidae > Grantiella > Grantiella picta. The sequence continues at coordinate 306,552 of VZRM01002137.1, read as the reverse complement.
GAGTATAAGATTCCTGGAACCGGCAAAGGAGCTTCTCTGGCAAATAGAACTGCTGAGGATCCTCTGGTTTTGCTGCATTATTCTAGGACACAGAATGGAATAAAACAAAAACTTTCTCTATGTAGAGTTCTTCCACCAACCTTTATACTAAAGGTCCTCCAAAAATAGAGAGGTGTCTAAACTATAAAGGAATAAGCTGCTTGGATTGATAACTGTACATATAATAAACTACTTTGAATACAAAAAAGCTGTGTTGTGAGCCTTAAATGCTTTAAGACCTTATCAAATCACCTGGTGGAAACAACAGGATTCCATTGTCTTACAGGAGCTAAACTCATTTCTTCAACTAAGAATTTATTCCACTGACTTTCAGCTCTTACTTCAAGAAACACTTTGTATGCATTTGCTTCTCTGTAATATGAGTTGTATTTTCTTGAGTGTCAAAAGCAACTGAGAAGCAGAGAGAATAGGGTCGTTAGAACACCTTTTTCACATGTTCGCATGCTATCTGAATCACATTTGCAAGAACATATCAGCCTTTCAAGCCCAACTCGAAAGGTCTGTGGTGCCATGAGAAGAGACTTCTGTACTGCCAAATGCCTTATGACTGTCTTAGTCCATCACAATACTTAATTGGGAAATTATTTTTATTTTGGCAACTATTTTCTTTGGCTTTTCTGCTTTAGGCACTTCAGACACACCAGACTGATCCTGACATGAGAAAGATGCTAACTCAGCTGTATTTCTATATCATGCCTGTGTTTAATGTGGATGGATATCATTTCAGCTGGACAAATGTAAGTAAGATCAGTAGTATTAGTCAAAAAATTATTCTGACAGGAAAGACTGAATGGTTGTTACATTATTCAAAGGTGACTCTGTATAATCTGATCCATCATTTTGTGTCTTGCAAAATGGAGGTAAATTACTCCACTTAGAATACTGAATGTCTTTACCAGGGTTGATTTGTTATGTGTACAAATATATTTTTGCCAAAATGCAGTAATATTTCTGTTTAAATATTTTGTAACTTATGCTAGGATCGATTTTGGAGGAAAACAAGATCAAAGAACATGAGGTTTCACTGTCATGGTGTTGATGCTAATCGCAACTGGAAAGTGAAGTGGTGTGGTAAGTATGAAGATACTTACCCCAGTTCAGATTACCCTGTATTTAATTATCTGACAGAGGTAATTATTCAAATAGGTTAGGTCACACATGTTGTGAAGTGTTCTCTTTTCGGTAGTTAATGTTGAAGATATTTTCCCATAAAGCCATAAGCCAAGGCTCAAATCTTCCTGCTAACTTCTGAAAAAATAGAAGTCCTGAACTTCAGGAAAATAGACCTTACTATAAGTAAAAAGTTTTCAAGGAGAATGTGTCACAATTTTAAAAATCACACATACAGCTATTCTGTATTTTAGCAATCATATATATAATTTGAAGCATAGTGTTGAGAACGGACAACAACTTTTCAGGATTTACCTAACTACAGCTTTAGGAAAAATTTTAAGCTTCATTTTATTCAATTTGCCATTGCTCTGAAATTATTTTCTCTTTGGAAATGTCAAGCTTACTTTGTTGGCCTTTGTTGGTCTTTAATGCTATTATTATTGGTGATTTAATAAAGAAGGTTCTTCATGCGTTCATGGAGATACAACTTCAAACTCCCAGCACTTCCGTAAGTACTTCATAAATTTGGCCTCAATTTTGCATAGAGAATGCAGCAACAGTGAAATAACTAGCAGAAGATCTGGAATGGATCCACCAAAGAACAAATGGTAATTTATTAAATCTTTCAGAAAGATAATGCAACTCACACGGGGATAAGCAGCCCAAGAAGTTTTGGTATAAGTAAGTAAGAACACTGAAATGTGGCAATATATACCTGCTGACCTGCTCTGCCATCTTAAGGAACTTCCTTCATCTCTCTGTGCAGGTGTTTTCTCAGCCAGCGTTAGCTTCCTTATTTATATTATAAGCTCATAAAACAAGAAATTGTGTTTGCACGGTGCAAGGGCCCTGCCTTCAGCCCATCCCTCTTGCACTGGAAGTCTCTAAATGTTTCCACAATACTCTGATTGCACGCAGTGCGAGTGAGCTCTTTATGGTCTGGCTTGCAACAGCTGGATTGTTTCAGTAGAGTTTTGAGAATTGTAATGATAAAAGTGAGTGTGAGTAAGATTACAAAAGAAAGATTGCAATTTAAATAAGTGTGAACAGACGCAAAGATCCAATCCAGTATGGACCTGTGAAACACGCTTTAAATTATTGTCAACTCTACCCCCTGCAAGGAGAGAACTGACACAGAAGCAGTCGCAGGAAGCCTGAGCTAGCTGAGAAACCCTCCATTACAGAAGACAGGCACAGGACTGCTATCGCAATCTTTAAGGCAATTTTATGCTGCCAAAATAACGTAAAAATGAACCAGTCCTGCATCACTGTTACTGAAATATATAATTTACTTAAGTGTGTAAGCCACAATTGCAGGTATTTGGGGGACACCCATTTACTGTTCAGAAGATAGCCATTGGCATAATTGGAATGATCAGTTCTCTTACAGTGTGTTGAGAGATATAGCCTAGGTATCTACCAGTGCAACACTAATACTCAGTGCATTTTCTTTCTAGTTCTAATTAATCTTTCTTGGGTTCCTCCTCTCTGTCTTCCTGCTCCCTAGCCACTGTATTAAAGCACATTTTTCATTCAGTCCTAAAAATGTTTGCTTAGTTTTAAGTCAAAAAACTATTTTTTTGTAGCTTAGTGAAACTGTAACAATATCCATGTGTTGTGTGTTGTAATCCCCTACTTTTTGCATTTCTCCCCTGCACTGAATATGAAAGACAGGTTCCCACCCCAAGTTTAAAAAATAAAAATTCCTTCAAGGTTGCTTGTCGTCCCAACAAGCATGTGCTCGGCTTCCTGAATTGGACCCCAAAGTCTGTCTGACTGTCTGTTTTGATGGAGAATAAAAAGCTCTTTCATGAGCTGGGCTGACTGGTACTCAGATGACCCTAACCAGTCACCTGGTGTTCTCATTAATATTTGACACTAGATGAGTCAGAGAAGAATCTGGATCATATCACACTTTGAGGCTTGTATAATCATGGTGAGTTCAACATTTAAAACTGCATGTGCTTCTGAAAACCTCTTCATTCAGTTCAGTTGCACTTAGAGTTTTCAGACAGGCTTGAACTTCACTGTGGGGCTTCCAGGCAGGTGTGCTGTGGCAGACTCTGGCCTCAGCAAAGCCGCCGAATGCTATCAGCAGTGAGCTAGTCAGTGCTGATAACACAGCATCCCATCTGCTTTCCTCTTCCTTTCTAGTGTAGGACTTTGATGTAAGCTTTATGATTCTCTAGGGACCCAGCAAAGAGCCATATCACTGCTGGATTTCATGTTGCAGCACCCTGTACTCAACACAGTGCACAGAAATTGCACAGAGACCCATGTTAATACAGGCAGCAAGAACTCTGGGTAGAAATGCTCCTTGCAATGCATATGTATGTGCAATAACTAGTACGATGGTTTAATGGGTATGAAATAAATAGCAACTTTAAAGCAAATAATGAGGTACTTAGAACTAAATTATGTCACACAGCAAATCTAGTTAAAGCGTTGCATCCAAATCCCCAAGAGGACAACAGTGGGAGTTAAAATTTCCACCACATTCCAATTTCCAGTGCACCTCAGTGCTCACTGAGGACAGTATCCCATAGTGGCAGAAGTGGCTGCAAGGAAGTTTGAAAATCATGCTCCAGCTCATTCGTCCTCTTAGTCTTCCTTCTGTACCAAAGCACTGGCTTTATCAGTCTCGGCACACATTTTTTTGTTCATTTGATCCCATGATGGATGTTGCAGGATACTTGTCCTTGTCCACCCCCGGTATGCTGTCAGGTACAAAAATAAGGCAGCATGGTAACATTTTACACAATTCCATTTCCTTCTCATTACTGTAACTCAGAAGTGTCACAGGAGTTGATACATACTGCATCAATTCTTTTTTCATTCTGGAGTTACTTTAAAAGAACTTCGAGTATGAAAATTGAGCATATCCTTACATTATCCAAGGCCACCATAGAAACCTTCTTTTTTTACTACCAGCCAGCTCCACCTAAGCTAAAGCATTAAATACAGCACGTGGCCCACCGTAATAGGCTGGACAGTTTAGAGAGTTTTTTCCTTCACTGGAAGTCACTAAACTGAACAATATTTTAACACTGGGTCATTTTACCATTGGCTTGTAGGAGTCCACTGTTTATTAACAGTGTTATGCATTGCCATGATTCTGTATACAACAGTGTTACAGGAGATGAAGCATCCATAAAAAAAGGAAAGGCTCTGGAGACTGTTAAATAGCCCTCCTTTAGCTATATTATCTGAAAAGAAATCAAGGCAGAGTGCTCTTGGGATTTGGATGACTTGGTGGCCATCTGTTCTGCATGGAGGAGACCATCTGCCCTCTGTATAACCCTTCCATATCCACTGCAATCCAAGCACTAATACATTTTAAAATCCCCACCTATGGCCATTAAATAGTAGCCTCAATTTTCATCTTACAAATGAAACTGCAGCATGAAATTCTTCCCCTTCTTTTTTTTTTTTTTTTTTTTTGCATTAGGTTGATTGCATAACCCTCTTTTAGTTTATATCATTATGCCTTCTCATACACTGCTCTTTTCTTATTAATTGAAGATGGCAGTGCTTACTACACAAAGGAAAGCTAATAAAACGCTGCTGTTGTAAGTCCCTGATTGCACCAGGGAAGTTTGCAAACAAACTATTATTATTCTGCAGGTCAATGTAAAACGTGTGGTATTTTGAAATTACAGCAGATAAAAGAGCAGAGTAGATTTGCATAAATATTGTTCTTTTAGGCCCAAGCCCTAAGCTGTAAATGAGATGATGGCTTAGATCCAGAATTGCTAAATTATAAAGAAGCCACAGCCACATCTCCTTTTCTAAGTTTCACCTTTCAGTACCTCATGGGATCTTACAGGTAAGCTACTCTTGTGCAGCTTGCTGCCACCTGAGCAGGTTGACATAAAGATATCCTCAAAACTGAACCCCTGCCCTAGACTTGAAGGAAAGTTAGGCCCTGGACAAACTGAGATGTTTTCTATTTCAGCTGACTGAGCAGTCATCCCATGTGGCTTTTCTTTTTTTTCCCATGAGGTTTTCAGGAAAATAGGCAGTAGTCATGAACTATTATCATGTTTTTAAGACCATCCCTGTTGAAGTTATCTACCTACAATTGTAATCACCACTGTAGTTGGTAGAATGTTGAAAGCTCTAAAAGGCTAGATTTGTCCTGGGTATAGCGCTCTGATTTCAAATAGACCAACTGATACCCATTTGTAGTTCTAATACTGGAATGCTGTCATAAAATGTGCTGCTGATAGGAGAAGCCAGGGAAGAAAATACACTGAAGTCAGGTTCTCCTTTCGCAGTTGGAAAGAACTTATCCTCAGGGGAGAACTGGGTGTAGTTAGTCAAGTGGGCACTTGGTGTGTCTACTAGGTGAACAAGCAGATTGCTGCTCTGAGGTCCCAGAGGCTCATGCCCATCAGGCACAAGAAAGCAGTTTGTTTATTGCCCTTCACACTTTTGCACATGGGCCAAAAAAGGTTGAGCCAGAAGCTGACCTTTGGACCTTCTCTGTGATTGCTCACAATCAACTTTCTCTTTCAATCTTTCAACCTCTAGATGAAGGTGCTTCACTTCACCCATGTGATGACACTTACTGTGGTCCTTTTCCCGAGTCTGAGCCTGAAGTAAAGGCTGTTGCTCATTTTCTCCGCAAACACCGGAAACAAATAAAAGCCTATTTGTCCTTCCATGCATATGCACAGATGCTGCTGTACCCTTACTCTTACAAATATGCAACCATTCCAAACTTCAACTGTGTGGTAAGTACATTAAAACTTGTGAGAATATGCTCCTCTGTGTATTTTTTGATATGCTGTGTTTTGAGAGACTTATTTTTTCGATAATTTGCACATATTTAGTATTGAGCAGCATTTATTCTGGATCCACTTGCAATCACATTTCTGGTTATATAACCTTCACTCACCATGAGTCAGTGGTAATTTGATTAAAATGGTACAGTGCCTTTCATTCATCAGTCCCTTTAAATTACTTTATAGGATAAATCCCTAAGTTTTAATTATAGTTATTATCATTTTATTTAATTAACTGTAATGGGAATTACATATTTAAGTCCTTGGGCATCTAGCAGAAATTCTTTCTATTCATGCTCAGAACTTAAACACTAAGAGCAAAAAGAGGATCATCTTCAATGAATCAATGGATCATCTTCAATGTTATGAACAAAATAAAATTGAAATTGTTTATGTTTATCAATTCAAGAAGAAATCTCTTCGATTTCCCCAAAATTAAAGCATCAATTGCACTGTGTCATTTAGGTCAGACACAGTGTTTTTAACCCTTTCAGAGAAGCAGTTAATTAAAATCAGGAGCTTCTGTTTTTTGGTGGAAGGCTATTGATTCACAGATACGTAGATTTCATATATTCCATGCTCATCCAAATGCCGAGATATTCCCTCTGCTTGCAGTCTGACGTCTGTTTTAAAATGCCCCTTATGGCTTATTCTCTGAGGGACACATGGCCAAGCTTTGCTCTCTCTCTCTGCTCACAGACCCACATTGCACCAACCAGTTGCATGCCTCTTTCTTTCACCCTCAGCCCAGAGTAAAATAACATTTTCCATTTATCTCCCATTTTAACCTTGAAAGTTGCAGTGACTTTTAACTTGCTGGTTTAAGCTAGTTTTCTCCAAAGGAGCTTAACTGCACCTTAGGTTTATCCTGTACAGAATAAATGATGCTGTCAGTCCCCGGAGCTTCACTGAAGTTTCACTCAGTTGTTTTCTCAGGAGGCTGAGCAGCCAGCATTCCACAAACTAAACTCTCTTTGTAGGTTTATTTCCATTGAGACACTTCATTTCAGTAGCTACTAAACATTCTTCTGTCTGGTGCCATTCCTGTGAAAAAGAGCAAATTAGAAGTTAACAAAGCAGCCAGAGGAGCTAAAAATATTAGATTTGTGGGTACTGGCCATCCAACACTGTATTGACTGTGAATAAATTTATCCACCTTTTTTTCCTTTTATTCTACATTCACACTGTTAGGGAATGACAAGGAGAAAGGAGTTTCCCAAGTGAATTAGTTAGCAAAAAAACAGACTGGGAATCTAAAATCACATACTCTCATTCCTTTGAAGATCAGCAGGTGCAAGCATATTTTTTGAAGAACAGACAGCAGAGAAGACGGTAAAGGCATGGTGTTAGGAAGAATCAGCATCTTCTTTGCAAGTATATGATTATTGAGTATCTGACTAAAATATCCAGAGTAATGTAAGCCAATAGAAGATGCTGTAGACAGGAAATTCATTGTAAGGTGAAGGAAGATCTAGCATCATTTTCACACACAACAGTATATTTTCTATTCATTCTGTTCTTGTTGTTCCAGGGATAATTGAATTCTGAGATGGGGAGTAACTGCCCCTCTGCTCATACACACTCTGCCTTTCCATCCATTGCTTTTAGACCAAAGGATCCCAGTTCTTGATATTTAGCAGGTATTTCTCAGGTTTGCAAGACCTTGGATCAGGCTTCTTATCAGAGAGAGTGGAGCACAGACCTAAAGGAACAAATACAGACACTGTTTTAAACAACAGCCATGGAAAAATGGAAGCCAAATCCCAAATCTAAATATCTTGCCAGTATTTGAAGTTTATACTTCTTTTCATTGCAGTGGGTCAAAAAGAAGAGGAGGGGTTGAAATAAGAAACTGAAGTAATTTCCTGTTATTTATAAAGCTCATTATAGGGATCATAGTGAAAATTAAGGGAACACTTGTTTCTTATTTACTTGTGCGTTTTAATGCTTGCCTACAGCCAAAGGCTCCATCACCTGGTGGCTCATAAATGTATTGTTTTTAGTACGTGAAGTCTCCAAAATGGTGACTTAGGCTGAGGTTTCAGATTCTCCAGTTCTCTTGGAAATTGCAGCGAGCGGGAATGTGATAGATCTCTGTTTCCTGACACTGATGGAACAAACAGTGTTGGTCTACATGGGCTGTGTGCAGTGGACAACTGTAGGACCCCACATACATAGCAGATAAATAACTTTTGGTGCTAACAGTGGGCTACAATTAATTCTGAGCAGAGGAAAGGCTGTTTCTGTCTGGGCTGGATTATTCTAGTGAGCTGTCAGTTACCATTTCAATTAAAGTGTTCAATTATTCAGAGCTACTTTGAAACTGGAGAGCTGTGTACTGATCACAACATGCATATTCTGTTCTAATTTAGGCACAACTCTCTTATTAACACTCTCCTGAAATCTGTTCTTTTAAGGTGCTTAAAATGAAAGTGCTCTTTCAGAGTGAAAAAAAAAATCAAGCAGAAACATACATCCATCTCGAGAGTTTTAGATTTCACCTGGTTTTCACCCCTTTTCTTCCTGTACTGTCATTTGCCTTAGTGTTTGCAGTGAAATTATATGGCGTGACTGAGTTTGTGTACATCTTTGCAAAAATCTGATAATTTTAAGTGGCATTTTCTCCTTGAGGGTGTTCAAAGACTGGTTGCCTGGATTTATTCAGGATCCAACCTGCACAGTATGATGCAGTAGAGAACTGTCCCTTTCTTTGGGCACATAGCTGTAACAGTGGAAGCCAGCTGCATTCCTCAAGGCTGAGCTTCAAGTACACAGTGCCCAGGGATGCGTGCCCACATGGTGGACATGGATTTGGGATGCTCCCTGTTTGCCCTGCAGATAGTTGCTGCCTCTGCACAGAACCCATTACTTTGTGCTGATTTTAAATGGCATTGCCAAACTATTTCTTTGAAAGATTTCAATAGGATTTGCTTCTGTTATCTCACTGCTGTACAGTGTGTAACTCCTGCGCAGGGAGTCTTCTCGTTTGTGGCTAAGTTCTCCCTGCCATGTTGCATTTACCAGGACTTTGCTCTCCACCCCTCTCAGCTCCATCAGCTGAGCTTCATCTGGTTGTGCCTAACAAATTTTTGTAATGGAGTAAAAATTTTGTACTCTTTCGTTTGCTAATAGCAGTTTCTGTGTAAAATAAACTCTCTGAAGCTCTACCTGCAGATAAGTAAATGAAAATGAACTTATTTTTGTTTCTGGAATCACATTTTAAAACAGTTTCCTCTAGCTTCCCTACTCGGACAGACAAAGCCTACATGGGTCAGACCCAGGATGAAGTTAGAATCCCAATTCCTGACAAGGGCAAACAAGTGGAAGGATAGGAAAAACATATAAATGGAAAGGCAAGTATAGGGTAATCGTTCCCCAGTGTATTTATCTAGCACCTGATGAATAACAATGTAAGGACTGAGTTAATGAAGACTTACATAAACCAAAACCTACAGCTCTTCCGTTCAAGGAAGTAAAACAACTAAAACAACCATCACAGCTTTACCCGGTGGTTCAAAGTCCAGCAGTTTCTAGCTCCAAAGATAATAATTTCCTCTTCTCTATAGGGAGATGACTGTGTTTTCCTGGCCTTCACTGTACATTCTCCAATATCCTTTTCTTTGGATAATAATATTCGTTTTCCTTTCAAATATGTGCATCCTTTCTGTGTGTTTGGATGCTCTATCTATATGTGACTCTCAGAATTTGCCATGGGCCAGGTCTTCTGCACCCAGTTTCACAGGATGCCATGAAGCTCCTAAACAGCCTGCAGCTGCAAGCTGTTGCAATGTAGGTGCTGATTTTTCCCATACAGTACTGAAATCACATTTCTGTAACAGTGGAAAGAACTCTTCAAGACTATATCACCAGGCCCCAGAGAAAGTTAGACCAGCAGTGAACATTTACCTGCTGATCAGAGACTCAGGAGTGGAATTTTCCCCCTTCTTTCCTCCCACTCTGCTCACTGAACCACTGTGAAGTGTCAACAAGACATCATTTCTCCTTCACAAGCCCAGCAGACACAAGGTTTAGTGAACTGGGAAATACCTCCTCAGAAAATGCATGCATGGCTTTTAAACTGCATAAAAAAGAGATTATTTCATCTCATGGTCTTAGGTGTAATCTAAATTTGTCATGTTGCTAAATTGACATGTATACCTATACTTACAAATACTTAACGTCTGATCATTCACAGTGTAGTGAGCTCTTTTCTGCCATGAAAATACCAAATCAAGTTTTTCAGGGAATTGCTGTCATTAAAAATAACTAATGAATTTATCCTTTACAATAATTTTAACTTAGCTGCCACAGACTCATGAAACACAGTATTGCACCAGAAGTCAATGATCCATTGACTCAGGTTCCAACTACAATATTTAATTCAAAGTTTGATTTCTGTATTTGGTTTTTTCTCCTCCCAGGAATCAGCGGCCTATAATGCTGTTAACGCTCTTCAGTCAGCCTATGGTGTAAGATACAGATATGGCCCTGCATCCAGCACTCTGTGTAAGTTTTCCTCTGCAGGTTTGTGACTTTGACCTTCCTGCAGCAAGAAGGAGAGTACCCTTATTATAACAAAGAATGCGAACACTATTTAAAGTGAACTTTGTTCCAGTTTTGGGTTGTGAGGAAGGCAGAAGAAACTTTTGCAACTGATTCAGTCAGTTGATTGCAATAAGATTGACTCAACTGATGCAATAAAAGAGATTAAAATACAATGTATTTGAGAGTCAAAAGCCAGCAAATAACATATTCATTGCATATAAAACTGTGGGGTTTTTTAAAAAGGAAAAACTAAGCTCTTAAAAGCCATATCTTTATCAGATACTGCAAATGCACTGCTAACTTGTAACAGCATTTGTCAGGCAAGCTCTCTGTAAACAGGTAAGACAAAAAGTTCAACAGGCTTTAACAAGACACTTTTTTTCTTTACTGAAACTTTGAAGCCTGAATCTGTGGCTAACAATAACAGGCATTGAAAAAATGAAAAGCTAAAGACTTTTCACGAGTAATCTCCAGCATCTCCTCTGCCATTGCTGTGTTTCAGCTACAGTTCCACTTACCATGGGCCTCCATCTCACAGCATAGTCATCATCTTGTGCTCATTACACTGCAGTCAGTCACTATGTCACAGGAAAAGCAGTGTGAATTAATTCCAGAACTCACAGATTACAGCAGGCCACATGAGAGATGTATCTGTATTAAAAAAAAATGTGTCTTGGGTAATCAACATATGGAGATAACGAAAGCATAAGCAGCACACTTCCTCAGGAAGATTTGTTAATATTAGACACCACCTATGCAAACAAATACTCTCATGCTGTGAGGAAATGGTGAGAAAGTAAGACAAATGAAAAGAATTTTAAAAGCACTTTAAAAAGAAGATGGTGGAATACTTTATCACCTTTCCCCCTTCTCACTGCAAATTAATTGCCTAAAAAACCCAATTTAAATCTAGAAGCATGCAGAGCTCTCCAATGCAGCTGGGAGATCTTTGTGGAAGGAAAGCTTTAGACTGCACTCACATGGGGACAAGAACAGTTTGAGGCTTTATTCTAGATATTCTTTTATTAGAGTTTTTATTTACACAAAATAGTTACAATATTTTTTCCCATGAAAATGAAGGGTCTAATCCATACTGTGCTGAGCACATTTCACCAGGTGCTCATGCTGTTTCCTGAAGGGTGTTTAGGATCAGGGCAAGCAACAGTTGTCGTTTCAAGTATACTCAGTGAGTCTCGGAGACAAAATGCCGCAAGAACCCTCTGGTGATTTCAGCATGTCCTGCATTTAACATTTTTTATGTTTTCTCTGAATTGCCTCTTTCAGATGTGAGTTCTGGCAGCTCTATGGACTGGGCCTACAAAAATGGCATCCCCTATGCATTTGCATTCGAGCTGCGTGACACTGGTCATTTTGGATTTTTACTTCCTGAGACGCTGATCAAACCAACCTGCACAGAGACCATGCTTGCAGTTAAAAATATAACTCTTCACTTGCTGAAGAAATGTCATTGAGATGTATTTCTAAGAGCTGGAAATGAATGTCTTACTCTCAGTGCTGATGCCTTTCAGTGTGTTCAGTTGCCATTCTGTTTGGTCACTTCAAAATTCTAGAAGCTAATGGGAAATATGGTACTGTTTCTGCCAAATTTACTTAGTGGAAAATGGGGGAAAAAGTAATTTAATATCTGCTCTTCTAAAGTCCATAAAGTTGATATACTAACTTAATTACCAGTTTTGTGCAAAACAGTTTCTTCTTTTTGCAATAAAACTTGAATTCTGCAACTTCAGTGAGGCAGGTCCTAAAATAAAGTGTCACTTGCAGGCAGTTCCTGGCCTTACTCCTCTACCCAATATGAAGACTTTTCACGGGGTCTCTGGAACCAAGGGATAAAGTTTACATTTATGTAAATACACCCTGTGACCCAACACAGACCTTTATCTACAGCAATAAATGCATTATAGTGGTAGCTGGCTGCACTGCAAGTGGCAGTGTGGCTTCCTCCTGCGTGTACATACATATATGCACTTTTGTGATTTTTTTTTCATATTATGCAATAATTTGAACCAAGGTTTCCTTTAACTGTTCAGAGAAATCTACTTTCAAATGTATATAATTGAAGTGGACTCAAAATCAATATATTGTTTTTGAAAATGTAACTTTCCTAGTGATGTGTAAGAATTATAATGAAATATTATTGAGATAGACAATGCTCTGCTTTATGGAGAGACAAAGCAACTTGCCATGACTTGGAACTTCAAGCTGGCAGTCGACTGGTGCATCTGGGCTCTGCTGTACTTAGTAACTGCCCATTTCCACCAGCCAAGGATTTAGCCTTAAAATGTAATTAACTGATGTTTTATTTATCAGTATTCTTGCAGTGAGTTCTGTAGCTCTTTGGCTATGTGGCTCTTCTTGGAAGTCGTATTTTTTTGCATGTTTTAAAGGAATTAATAAATTTTTAATAGATTCTTAAGTGAGCCAAAGGTGAAGGTAGAAGGCTTACAGCTGAAATAAAGTGAATAAGCACCATGTTTGAAAGAATAATGAAAGCACATGGAAGATAACAACATGTTGAGGGTTTTTTAGTACTTTTTAAATACTTTTTTAAAAATCTTCTTATATGTGCAGAAGCATATATTTTACTTTATGAATTTTGAGTTTAATCTTTTGCCATTGCCTGTTGACGAAAACATACTTGTTAATAAAAATGTCAAGGCATTTTGAAGTATTCTTCATATTTCACTTAAGTGTCAAAACTTTTGTTCAAGGATGGAACAATTTTACCAATCTGCAAAACATTTCTGACACTAAGGATGAGGACTTTTTAAAAACCTACATCCTCTCTAAATAAGCACTTGAACTTTGCAAATAGGCAATCTTTATAAGTCTTCTGAGGGAAGCACTGTATTTAATTAAGGATATCATTGTTTTCAGGACTGCAAAAGGCATTCAGTGAGCAAAGATGACAGAATTGCATTCTATTTGTCTAATATTTTGTTAATAAATGCATTTGTTTTACACAAAGTTTCTGAAGGCTTGTTCAGGTTTGTTTAGTTCAGTTCTGTTTGATTAATGCAAGTTTCTATTCTGGTTTATTAAAGTCATGGGGACAGAAGCTCTCACAATAGTAATTTCCAATTGCTTATGACCATAACCATGAAATACTTTGAAGACAGCAATAACTGTCTTCTGCTATGCACAGATTCCTGACCGATGACCTTGATAATGGTATAAATTATTAGCACTGATTGTTATGAGTTATTCTGAATTTAGGTGACAAGATTGTGCCACAAGGACATAGGAGACTGAAGTGAAGAACAGAATGAATGAGGGATGTCTAATCAGCATGAGGCAAATATTCCTCTGAATTGCTACAGTACAAGCATGGACCAGGAGAAACCAGAAACCAGATTCTGATGTTGTGGTTTGATTTCTGATCACAGTCCAATAGTTAATCATATTAAATATTTCAGCTTTATCTTCATACCATCACAACTCCAGTGGTAATGAAAACTAATTGAACTCTTGGAGCAAGAAAAGGAAACAAGCAAATACCCTCTTTTAGTTACCAAAAGGACCTAACATGTCCTTTTAACCTAAAAGGTCCTAGTTGACCTTCTTGGATAGGAATAACTGCAAGTATTCTCAGATTTATCAAAGAAGCTTTGACATTTAGAAGTACTTGATATCAAAACCTTTCCATGGATAAAGCTACACACTAGTATACGGATGGATTATGCTCGAATATTATGTATTATGTGCAACTGAGAACTCTGAGCTGAGTTTTGAAGACCTGTGCAGGGTTACTTAATGCCCCATAGCTGAATACAAGTGTAAACAGTCTCTGAGCCCTTTAATTTCAGGGTCATTAAAGCTGGTCGAAAGACAATCACTAGGAAAGAACAAGCACTGTTTCCTGAATTAAACATTTGTAAGATAATTTTTCAGCAAAAGAGTGATTCTAAATAGAGTTGTTTACCCTAAAGAAGGAATAATGGCAACCAGCTATTTGGATATGGAATCATATAGCTCTTGTGCATTATAAATGTTATTTCTCAAGAACACCTCTTTTTTTATCTCTATAATTGCTTACTTTTCTTCCCTTTGTACTTTTCAACAGTTTTTATTGAGTACAGAACAAAAGAATTGAAAGCTGGTTTTGGGGAAAGTGAATTTATTTTATGATCATACATACAGTTTATCATTCAATACAATAAAAAGTACATTAACAGCAAAACACCGTTTAATAACCCAGCAGTCAAAATCACATATATAGTGATTATGTGATATCCAGAAATTACGCCACCATTGATTATTGATAGAATAATTATAACCACTTCTGTAACTTGGAAAACGACATCTGGGGTTTCTTTTAATAGCTTTTAATTTTTATAAACAAACCTCTGAGATTAATAGGAAAGAAACAGGTCCATGCCTCTTCAAGTCACCCTTCCCAAAAAGAAGCATTACAAATTACAATAAATCATCATTTATAAATTGGCTTTTTAAATGTCCTTTAGAGGTCAAAAAAGGTATTGAGCTTTGCATACCTTGAAGAAGGAGGCTGCTGATGGCTGAAGCTCCTTTTGTATTTTCCAGAAGTTGCTTCAAAAAAGGTCAGTGTATTTGGTCACTCATAACATATAAAGCCTATGCAAAACTGAAGTTCCTTTTTGAGAACTGCAGTACCATGTCTGAAATTTGAATTGGAAGAGTCCAAATGACCTTGAATGCCAACATGCATTTATATCCAGAGCCAGTCCACTTGTCTATAAGAAACAGCATTGTGCAGATTGAGCTGCCTACTCGAGGAGGGCACAGAATAGTCATTGATGGATAAGACTATGTCTAAATCTTAGGGTTAGGAAGAAAATTTTGTATTTTCTATGAAAAATAAGTTAATATTCAAGTGCTCCAGTTTAGTTCTGTTAAACAATCCCTTCACTGTTTATATTTACATTCATCTTAATGGCACCAGAGAATAAGATACTCAGTAGCATAGGTAGGGTAATGAGTACTTTTGTAAGCACTTTGACCTTTCCTTTGGTTGTGCAAAACTACTGTATCATTTCCATAGTTCACTGTTTTGTAGCAATCACATTCAGTCTCACACATGCATTCATGTTTGGAATTTTATGCTGAGAAGCCAGATATTACCATCTTTAAGTAGCTCTTAAGTGATGGTAAAACACCAGAACAATATCTCAGATGCATAGAGATACAACTGTTATTCTGCTGTAGAAAACAGAATAAGAGAATAGAAATTGAAATAAATTACAGAAAGACTTTTTTAGCTATAAACCCTGTGACATTAGGTATACTTCTTTAAAAAAATTTAAATGCTCACAACACAAAATAATTTGTAAGTTTGTTGGAAATCTAAATATTTTCTGTGCACAGAAGACGTACATGATTTGCTATGTGCATAATGTATGCCCAAACCTCATAATCACTCAGGATAAAAAATTGAGGTCCAAACATCTGTAATTGCCTTCTCCTCCGCTGTGTAGGAGGGAAGCTGGGTGTGGAGAGAGCTGCCTTCTGAGTGACTGCATCGAGAGACCTTCCAGCCCTATCAGCACCACCAAGCTGGGAGTACTGATGCTGTTGGTGGGTCTATCTTGGAGGAAGTGGAACAATTCCAAAGTGGTTTTCAGACTCCTTGGCTGAACATGCCTGCCACCCCAAGCTGGTTGAGTAGTTTGTCAGACATTCACAGCCTTGGGCTGCTCTGGGTGCAAAAAGGGCTTGCCTTAACAACAAGGTCTTCTGTTAACCTCTGCAGGTTTGGGAACTAGCAGTGAGCTAACACATGGTTCTCCTTAGAAAATTATGTTTGGGGCAAGAACATTGAGAACTGGGAAATCTCTAGCCCCTGAATGCTTGTCCTTGCCTGACAGGCAGGAGCAGTCAAGCAGAAAGTCTCAGTTCTTTCCACTTGTAAGGTGGAGGTCCTTTCAAGCCCTCCTGTGAGAGACCACGGCAAGCACAGCAGGGCTTGCCCTTGGATTCAGACATCAGGGAATGCACTCATAAATAATAGATTCAAATGTTAATTAAAAAAATCTGCTACTGTCCCCAGCCATGCAGAAAGCATACTTTGCCTGTGACAAGGAAAATCCATCCATTGCCATAAAAATGTGGGGTAATATATTCCATCAGTACTGCCTGCTCTGAGAGTCCAGCCACTTTAGCACTGCTTGGCCTTTTTGGAAAAGACATGTGGCAGAATACCGATAACAATGAAATATTTTAAACTACCTCCAGGTCTGTAGGAGCATATACTTTATATAAAATAATAGATAACAGCTTCTGAAATAAATACTGTGCTATGACTGGGAGCAGGTGTTTTAGTCTTTTGGGCTAACTATGATGAGCCAGGCTATTCCTCTGCATACCAGGACGGATCAATGCTGGGAGGAGTGTCTCTTTTTTTAACCAATTAATGAAACCTTTTTTCTCAATTCTGAGCAGAATATCAAGTTAGGCCTGAAAAAATATACACACAAAAGAGTCTGACAAAATTAGATTTTAAAAAGAGAATTTTCAGTTTTCTTGAAAATAATGCAGCTGTTAAAATCACAGCCATAATTTTCAGGTGGCTTATTGTTTTCAGCATATCATAACTGAAAAAAAAAATAAACCAGTTATAGCAGCCTTGAAAGCTGAGCAGCGATGACTGATCTACTCACTGTTTAATTTCCTTTGTTTTATTTCACTTTGTTTCTAGATTGAGAAAATCTGTTGATTGGGCTGAATTGATGGAGTACAGTCAAAAAGCTGAGTGTAAAGGATTTTTCTGTGCCTAATGAGCTAGAAATAGCTACTTTTAAAAAAAGTAGCTTCGTATATTTTAAGTTCTTTATTCAGACTAATTGCTTTACACTGTTTGAATGAAATTATCACATTCACAGAGATGGTTTGGAAAGATGTATTGTTATTTTGTAGTGAACCAGCCAGTTTTCTTGGGGTTAAAATCTTGAAATGCCTACTAGTATTGAAAGAGAACCAGAGCTGCTCTTTGGCTGTGATAGCACAAAATCTGTACTTGAGCCTTCTGTAACAGGACAAATTTGCTCTATCATGCTGCATGCACCTCCATTTTTCTCCCTCCATTTTAAAAAAGAAGTGAATTCTGTCTGTTGGTGACGACTCTAGGCTATAAAAGAGCCTAAGTTGTGGTACTAAATTTAAATCATGAACCTGTTAACATGTGTGAACTTCCCCACATACCTACGCAGAGCCATTCACACACAAACACTGTGTCTGGCTGCACAATGTGTCCTGTGTGATGGTTTATGTAATGGTGTAGCTGCAATTCTTGGCAACCGCAGGGCTGCTGATGGCAGGCACCATGTGTTCAGCATCTCTCCTCTGCCTGCTGTAAGCACACGCAAGTTCAGCTCGTCTGGCCAGTTCCCTAAAAGCCCTTTGACACCATTTCACTGTGCAACACAGGAAGTTCTCACTTCTGCTGCAGTGTGTCTCTGTGGGTTACCTGCCACTGCTGTTGACACACCACCTACAAGCTCTCCTCCCAGGCCAAGCCCTTTGTGTGCTGCACCCTACAGATCTCAGAGGTCGGGTTTTGCTGTTATGAATATTAGGGCAGAGACTGTGAGAGGGTGTTATGCCCCCTACTCCCAATGTGGATTGCATCCCAGGAAGCTTTCGTTACCTGGTATGTAATGAAGAAGGTCTATACCGTTGCCCAGAGTGAACAAAGGGGTGTCTGGGATTGTGCCTGGAAAGTCTGGAAGCATTAAAGAGAACACTGGAGAGCCTACAGGCCCATACCCACTGCCATCAGGATTTTTGGAACTGCTTCAGCCCATGAACAATTCTTCTATATATTAACCATTTGCAGGAACACATTTTTAAAATGGTTATTTTAGACAAGGACACCCCTCATCTTACACATGTTAAAGATTTTCTTTAGAAGTTTTTGTATTTATTTCAATGGGGTTTCTTTTCTGAGAAATGAAACCTCCTCTAAGAAGCTGAGGTAGAAATAATGTGAAGTTGCTGTCATGCTGAAGGCTGTTTAGGGAGCCAGTGGAATGCAATCCACTACCTGTCAAACACACACTGCAGATAATAAGTGCAACCTTCAGCAGAGGTCTCAGCAGAGACCTCACTGCAAACGTGTCTGAAGACTGGGATATTCCTCAGATAGCAGTTTTGATGTAGAGTGGCTAATGAATGTTGGGAAGCTCTTCTACAACTCTCTCCTCTTGAGCTGAGAGTAGGAACATCACGTTCCATTCCACAGCTGTCAGGACTGCACTTTTCAAAAAAAACATTAGTCTGTGTCTGAGTTTTAACAGAGAAAGGAAGGTCCCTATTCATTTCACACTCCTCTGCACAGCACCAGGGGAAGAACTCCTTTGCTGGTGTGCCTGGCTGCAGATCCACTGGCACCCAGCCCATCAGAAACAGCGTTGTTTGAAATTGATGGAATCACTGCCTTGTTTTTCTTTCGCCTTTATGAAAATCATAAACAACCCATTGGTGCTAATGCCTGAATATACACAAGAATAACTCTCTCCTGTTTAGGTGTCTGTTGAAGGTCACACAAAAAGCTGATTTCTTAAAAATTACTTTTTGGATTCAGCAATTTCCATTCTGCTGAAAACTAACAGTTTGTATGTACATGGGGGAAAAATAATCCCAGAAGACAAATTATTAATAGAAATTTTTATCCAAAACCATACCAAGTACAGTATGTTTTGTCTTCATAGCCTAATCCTGAATGCACAGACCAAAGGTGGAACATTTGGAGTATGTTTTCTATTTTCACTTGGTATCAGGACTAAAAATAAGGACAAAGAACAGAAGTCTATAACATGGAATAGAGGAAAAATCCAAATTAAGTGGCAAGACTATTCCCTAACAGCAGCAGATATTAACTCGTATAAAAAGGCATTTTTACTTTTAATAATAAAATCACCAGGAATAAAATCACCAAAGCAGCAATACCTTAGAAAATGAAAGAAAATAGTGTTGAATAATGTCGATGTTTGAAAAACCCAGAGCTGCTTGGGTCAGATGACATACTGGGAGAGTGAACAGCTATCAGTGACTAAACAAACAGGTGGAAGAACGAAACTTAGAAAAAAATTTGGCAAACAAGCAAAGACTAATCATTTTAGATTGAATGACACTCTGTGAGGGGTATAAAAATAACTTCTTCCTAAATAAGTAAAGTAAACAGATACTGCAGGGATTATTTCTAAAAGTAACAAGCAGAGAAGATGAGACGGACTCTAAAATGAAGAAAATCACTCCCCTGTTCATCTGATGGTATCAAAGCCCACAATCAAGCTTCTTTTACCTAAAAGAAAAAATTATGTGCCTTTGGAGTAAACCCATGGTGACAAGGTAAATTAATATTCAGGGACCGTGTCACATAATTAAATTTTAGTGTATGTGGATACCAGAAAGAGGTAAAAGGTATCCATCTAGTAATGCTTACAAAAAGCACCTTACCTGGCAATAAACCTTACCTGGCAATACCAGTGTTTCCCACTCCATGCAAATTTGCACTTTACCTCTCCAGCTGTACATGTGGATAAAGCCTAACACAGCAAAGCCAGATTGGTAGCTGCTGTGTGAAGAAGCAGAGCAGTGGATTCTGTACAGAAATAGCAGAAGTTGTCTGCATTGCATTTGGGGGTTTTTCGACAACAGAACATCCATAAGTGTAAAAAGAACCATGTAGCTCCTATAAGATACCGGAAACTGAAAGGGGGTTAAAGATTAGCTTCCTTCACAGAAAGCCTCACTTGTCATAAAATTCATCAAAATATTGATCCCACTCCATAGTAGAAATGCATTTCTTCTTCCACGTTTCATTAAACACCCACAATGCCACACAACAATGATTTTTATCAATTCTCCTGCAATTCAATGCACTTTTATAAGTACACAGCTTTTCAAAAGAAGATTGATACCATAGCTGAAAAGGATAAAGTTACAGCACAACCAATATACTGTATGAAATTAAAGACGTAATAAATTCCAAGCAAAAAGCAGCACTGGAACCCAGGAGATGAGACTTGTACAGGAATGTTTCCAAGGAAGCCTTTCTTAGGCTTCCCTAAATCTTGATAATGTGTATCTATTTAAATCACACTTATTGCTGAGATTCACTGGAGTACAGAAGTCAAGGCAGTAAAGAAAGCAAAAGCTATTGGATATTTATCATTTTACTTGCCATTCAGTGTGAGAAATTATTTAACGCTGCCAGAGTCAGCCTATTTGCCGATTATACACCTATTTTAAAAAGCAACAATAAATAAATATTAATCTTTAAACTATGCAAATTTGTTATACAAAGGAGTATTACTTATCTAGTCTCACACACTTCAATTACGAATCTCTCTGTACTTCACATTAGGTGTTCCCTGGCAATTACGTTCACTACCATGAAAAAGATCCAAGCCTTTAAGAGCCCAATCACTTTATTTCAGCATATTGACAAAAAGTGGCAATAATCCTTCAGCCAAAAGCTTTAATTCAGATTTCTGAGGTATACCAGTAAATCCACCCATTCTTTCATGTTGGATAAAAAAAAAAAACTAGGCGTCCTTATACCTCCTGCTGGGGTACAGTAATGCAGGATACTAAGGAAGAAAAAGGTGTTAAAGTTATAGGCTTACCGATGCTGCCATTCACCTTCTGGTTTTCTGTATTAATTCCCTGGGGTGGCAGGCCTCAACTTTCACCTGTCTGGGAGAAAAAATTCATTATTTTCTGCTCTGAAGATGGGATTTAACTCATCTGACTTCAACTGTGTCAGAGCTATTCATCTAAACTCAATTGGTTCCCTCTGTTGTTGGTAGAGAAAAGTAAAGTCTGTAGAAGATGACAGGTCACATCTACCTTACACTTGGCGCCATCGGTACTGCATGAGTTACTCATTAGACGTCAGCCTTTTTGCATAGCAAGAGTCATTCTATGATTCTTGAAAATAAATGTTATTTATTTTAGCCATAAATATTTGTCCAATAGAAAATAATGTGCACATAATCAGCAAACTGTGTATATGTATTTCTGCCACATAATTTCAACTCTAACTCAGGCAGATCTAATTTATTCAGCCACCACAAGTGAAGCCTGGCATCTTTCAGGTGCTGTGGACCATGAATGCTTCTCCTTTTCTGTCTCTCATGTCTCTTTTAATCCCACCTGCTATTTTTGTTACTCTACATTCACATTTCATTTCTTGTCCTTGTATTTTGCTGGAGAGGGAGACAAAAATATCCTTGTATTTCGCTGGAGAGGGAGATAAATGTTAGCCATCTAATACTAATCTAACGAGTTAGGTGCTTGGTGAATTATTATTCTTCTTTTTTTCCCTGGACACATTTTTTAGAAGTTTAACAAATGCTACTATACAGAATACAGAAAATACCAAAGACACATAGTATAATGATACATTAATAATCAAGCAATGCAGAGCATTCAGACTCTATCATAGGGCAGTTCCAAATCTGTCACTGAAAATAGCAAATTCCAGGGTTGTTAAGACCTTGTGGATTTTACCCCAGCAGCTGCCTGGCTGTCAGCTGCCTGCTGAATCCATAGGAGATGCCCCTGTAAACAGCCAGTCTCCTCTGTTAATTATCTCTTTTTCTTGTTTCTAGCAGGAATTACATGGTATTTAAAGACTGCTGAGTTTAATGTGAAAACGTTATCTTATTTTTATAAGAAACTCCATGCTTAATGCAAATGCTCAGTAATGGAGACTGGTAAACAAATATTCAAAGTAAGCTTTACCCTCCTCAGCTTCCCACTGCAGAAACCAATCTTTTTCTTGCAAAAGTCAATACCTTCATTAGCAAGAAAATTCAGTCTGAGTTTTTAATGAGCAAGAGAACTAATATGTAGTCACAGGTTGATAGTAAAACATTTATCAGAATTGTATGTGTGAAATAAATACTTTCTAGTGAACAACATAGTAAAAACAACCTCAGAATTTATGCACAGAACTAGTGATTACAGATTTCTGTGTTCTGTGATTTTTTTAATTGATGTTTTTGCAATTATTGCAACAACATTTAGGTTTGCAACTACACCAGAATGTTTTAATACTTTTTTTCACAGAGTGACCACATTTACCAAATGTGCACAAATGTGCAAAGCTTGCCTATAAGACATTGCTGTTACCTCTCAGATTTTTAAACCAGAGAACAGTCAGCTTCCATAGAGGGCTCACACCTATTTCAAAGGACACAACCTCATTCTTATACAGTACACTGTGAATTTAAAGCCAATTTGCATTTTAATCTTCTTCCTTTGATACAGCACTACAGTAAAAATTGAAAATATGAACTTAAGCCTCCACAAACTTGGGGAAAATTCTAATGGGGTCTCATATGATGTGACATGAATGCCTCTAATTGCTATTACATAGAGAAGCATGATTGTGTACCCTTCTTTATATTTTTCTTGATGAACTATTATGCCTTAGGATTAAGGAAGCTATCTTGAAGGTGCCACACACACTGCTGCACCAAAAAAGGCAGAAATTCCAGGTGCCCATGCTGAATGTTCTGGTTTCTAAGTATCCACACGTGGACTGACCTCATACATGTGAGAGAGCTCACTGCCAGCATGCTTCATTTTGAAAAACTGCACCATACTGCATTCTTCTTAGATCTGTGTTCATGCCACTTGTGCACTTTAATATCCTACATATTATTTCTATTCTAGAATGGTGAGCAAAGGAGAAGCAATGTGCTGATAAGAGTTTAAATCAGAAAATCTTAAGGAAGGAGAAACTAATGAATAGAAGTGGTTTGGCAGGTGAGCATTTTAAGGTTGACACCTGCAGCAACCCAGAGGAGTAACCCCATCATGTGGAGACCAAGTAGACCAATTCAAGCTCCACTGCTATTACCTGCTATTTAATAAACGTAGCTGAGCTTTTGCTGCAAAACATATCTAGTCCCAGAGCTAGCCAAGGAAGTAAGTTTGGCCCGGGTACATGTAAAACACCATAAAGATTATCGTTAATGTTGATTTGTATTGTTATGTATCTATTACAAGGGCCCTGTAGAATTATCTGCTGCATGTCTCACAAACTACAATAAATGAGATTTGTACCAGCCTAACAATGTTTGTTTGGCTTTTTTAGCTACAGACAATTATAAATTGAGCTTCAACTGTACCAGTGGAACAGCAAAATTCTCTGATAGCCACTGTACCTACTTCTGTTTGGGAAGACTTAAAATTATAAAACAAAGAAACAGCACACAGTAAAAACCTACAGGTATCAAAACTTAACATTCCAGATCTGCCTGGATCAAAATCCAGACAGCAGCAGCTTTCAATGTCATGAAAAGCCATCCATCGTACATGCTGTGAACCAGTCAGTTAGTTCAGTTTTTCATGATCCAGATTGCACATTGGCTGTGACACTTGACTTGAAACCAGAAACATATTAGAAGTCTAATCAAAATTGTTGCAAGTGTTTCAAAATGTCTTTTAAAAATATTTGACTGAATACACATCTAGTAAACAGTTAGCTAACTGGCATATTAGAATGAATCACTGCAGTGCTTCTTTAATGTCTTTCTTTTAGGCAAAAGTATCCATAACTCCCATTCAATTTTATCTTTCAAGTTATTCATATTAAAAATCTTTCATTCATATGATGAAGCCCACAGTTTATAAAGTATATGCTCACACATCAGTTATTGCATTTTTGACGGGAAACGACCCACTGCAGTTGCTGGAGGAAACAATCAGGCAGATTCAAAGATAATTTCATGGCGTTTAAAAGTGGTTATTGCTTCAATCTCATTGTTTTGCACCTTAATTCACATGACTTTTAGGACCACTCTATCTAAGCATTTCAACATGGATATTAAAGTACTTGGAAACCACCCTTGTTATTCATTTGACTTACCCTGCCCAGAGATTAAAGGGATATTTTTCTCCAGCTGAATTCCATTCAACTTTTCTCAGTCGATTTTCATTTTCAACTGTTCTTTTGTTATTAGCAGCTTATTGAAAGCAAGCTGCATAAACCTTTGAAAATGCTCAAGTTCTAAAGTGCTACATTGAATTCACCTCAGATCAAGGGGAAAAGAGTCACTCAGCATATAAAAATTAGGTTCAGACTAATGCTTCATGCACCCAATATCTAGGCTATTTAATTACTAATCTGTAGGACGACTCAGCAGGCATTGCACTGGTCATGTCACATCAGTCACAAAGACCTGCAGGAGACTGAAGCTAGGATGTAAAGGTGAAACAGTTATCATTTTCAGTAAATTTGTTACTTTTCTCATTTGTCAGAATATTGCCATTTTTTGAACTGACACTGGAGATTAAGAATGTGTGATAAGATATGTACTAGAGTAGTCTTTCCTATTATACAGGTGTTTAGGGAGGTAATTAATTAACCAGGCTCACCCGCAGAGTAATCCAGGAAATCCATAATGGTAGTGACAGCACCTCCCAGGAAAAAGGGCAATCATGTTGTGGCTCCCTCCTCTTCAATAGTTTCTCCTGAGAATCCAATAATAGTTCCTTAGCAATTTTATCTTCTGGACTTGGCTGGGAGAAGCAATAAATCAGTGGATCTTGTTGCTAGCTTTGCCATACATTCTCCAAATGTCTTCTTTTGCAGTGCAAAGGCTCTGAGGAAATTGCTGGAGCTTTATATTCTTGGCATTTAGAGACAGAAATATTTGCCATCATGACGTAGTCACTACAATGGCTTAGATTTACCTTTGTGTTTGCATAGCCTCACCTAAAACAATAGCTGTATAGTAGGTTCCTGGTTCAGGGTGAGGATGTTCTCTTCATTATTATGTTCCCCAGAAACCCCACTCTTCTTCAATAGTGTCTCAGAAAATCACCTTTTTAGACAGTTAGGGCTGATACATCCATAATCAGGCCCTCAAGTGTGAAAAACTACTAAAGAAACTCTTTTAAAAACCCTGTATGACCATTTTTTTTAAACCCATTTCCTTCTGTCTTTAAGATGGATACACATATTCCTTCTTCATTCACAGTATTAGGGTATGCTAGGATGTCATGGAACATCCTGTCTATACTGTCTGTAACAGTATGCTAGGATGTCATGGAAGCTGGCAACTGAATTCTTTATCTGTTAGCAGGAGCAAGATGCAGAATAAAAAACAAGTTGAGAACTCCTATAGGTAAGCTAGAAGAAAATGTATTCCCACAGAAAAAGACCTAGAAAAAGGAATCATATTCCATCAAGTGCACTGGTATAACTTCCAGCACATAAATTCAAGCTACAGCTGGGAGCCTTTGATATCCTCTCACAGTTTTCAGCCACAATTCAAAACTTTATTCTATCAACCACAAGAGGTGGGAATTTTTCTTCACTGCTCTCCGACATTTTTCCTACATGTCACAAACCAACAAATACATGCTTTGCTAGGAGTATATTTCCTCACTTAACTGTAGTATCAGGAATCTATTTCAATACAGCAAGAGTCTGTACTTTTTAGCTTTAACGTATGAATTTGTCACCCTGAAAGAGCCTCCTCGCAGAGACGGATGTTTATTTCCTTACTGGTCATTCCAAGGTGTTACATGCTTTTGTACAAATGTTTGGAACAAACCTACCTACTGGTGCATATTCCCTCTGCCAACAAACATTTGCTTTTTTCTCATTCAGTGTAACAGTGGATATACTGCAAACTGTTAGAATCCTCATGCTATGAATAAACTGACCAATTCAGCTCCGCAATTTATGCAAAAGCCCCAAATAACAAAAAAAACCTCATAAAAAATTAAGGTACATTTATGGTGAGTGTATCTCTTGCAGTTTGGTTGACAGACTGTGATCCTTTACATAATGCAATACCCTGAATATTCTGGATTATGCCTCACATATTTTTAGAAGGGTGGCAGCCCTATGAGTCCACATAGGAACTCAGAGGAATGTCTGGTTTGTACCTCAGTATTACATGGCCAAGCACCACCAGCAGACCTGTTATATCTTATGCATTCAGTAAGAATCTTGGAAACTTCTCCACCAAGGTGCCTGCAGTTGGGAGCATAATCACAGCTTCTCTCTTGTTCCAGGTTCCCATCTGTCAGATCCATCTGGACTCTGGTCTATCATGCACTGATTATCTGCATCTGGTACATGAAAACAGGATGGGAACAGATGCAAAGTACTATACGGGAGCTAAAGTAGGTGACAAGTGAGCCACCACGATTAAAGGTTCATATGCATTGGCAGGAATACACTAGTCCTATCTAGTGACCCATCCATCCTATAGATGGGGTTACATACAGAGACAGGGCAGAGTGCTCTCTTGCACAATGGAAATAATCAAGAAAACTTATAATAGAATTAGTAGTTTAAACAATACTTTAAGTTGGTATAGACCAACACTGTTGCAATTTAAAAAAAAAAATAGTCTGATCTCTTTTTACCTATTTTCTTGTTCCTGTTTTTCGCTAGATCAGGATATGGAATACATATCTGGATTAAAAATCTTCTGTTTCTTGTCAGGTTATTTTCAATCTAATTAAATTCTGAATATAATTCAGCACATAATTTAGAACATAACAATGCAAAGGCTTACACTGACCAAGGAAGCAAGAAACATATAGGTAGGAGCAGGAAGGATTGCAGCTTCTAGTGGCAGTTCTGTCTTATTCTAACCTGAAGTGATCACAGTCTAATTATTACTGTGCTGTTTCAAAGCTCATCAAGATGATTTACAAAGACAGTGCCACCACAAGCAGCAGCCCTCCTCATCACCCATATTCCCCACTCCCTTTCTTGTGTAAGATTTACTGAATATGCAGGTAAGCCTGATCAATTAACTGATCCCACTGAAAACTAGCTTTCTAATAAGACTGATTTTTGGCTGAACCACAGATGAACTAACTGATTGCACAGTTACACAACTGGACCAACACAAGAAAGTGGATGGGTACTCATAAAAGTGAAAGAGCTCCCTTTGGGAGGCAGAACAGCTGGAGATCATCAGCTTTTTCTAAGCATGAAACTTCATTTACACTATTCCCTTTTACTGCTCATCTGACTTTTAAGCAAAGGCTTCTAGTCCTAGCTTTTCAGCATTTTCAAACAAGCACTACATATAATTGTGGTATGTGAAACCAGCAGAAGCAGGTGCTAATTGTTCCCTCTCACAGGGAAAGTTCTCTATAGATTTTTAGTAAACAAATATCTAACACTCACTGAAAACAGTTTGAATATATGAAACAATATAAATGGCTTCTGGAATATTCCAGTTAACTGGTAAATAAAAATGTACTAGACATTGATGTTTGCAGTGTTTCTCAAATGCACTTTTTTCTCTTGTGCTGCTCTATGTTTAAAAGTTAAGGCCCCAAGAAAGCAGTGGTGGTTTTGTGCTTTTGGGCATACATACTAATATGCTACTTCTAGGTTGGTCAGAAAATATTTCTCAGGTTTGATTGGACAACTATAATATTTCATACATTATGTTGCCAGCAGGCTTAGCAATTCGAGCAGAAAAAACAATTAACAGTCCTTTTCCACATCTTGAGGATTTCACCAGCAACCAAATAGGGATCTCTACAGCTATGAGGATTACAGTTCTTGGGTCAGACATTTACTAGTAAAACAAATTACTAGTAAAGCAAAGATGTGCATGCTGAAACCAAAACAATTCAGGCAGTAAACTCATCGTACATAATAAGCATTTTGGAATTCTTTGCAAAGCACTGCTGTCATATGGCATAATCTGCTCCTCAGGGCTCTGTGCTGGGGTAAATCCTGCTTAATAACCTTATCCACAATCTGAACGAGGGGATTGAGTGCACCCTCAGTTACTCTGCAGATGACACTCAGTTGGGTGGGAGTTTTGATCTCCTGGAGAAAAGGAAGGCTCTGCAGAGGCATCTGGACAGGCTGAATTGATGGGCCAAGGCCAACTGTATGAGGTTCAACAAGGCAACAAGGCCAATTGCCAGGTCCTGCCCTTGGGTCACAACAATCCCATGCAGAGCTACAGATTTGGGTAAGCATGGCTGGCAAGATGCCCATTGGAAAAGGACCTGGGGGTGCTGGTCAACAGTGGCTGAACATGAGTCAGAGTCTGCCTGGGTGGCCAAGAAGGCCAATGGCATCCTGGCCCGGATCAGTAATAGTGTGGCCAGCAGGACCAGGGCAGCGATTGCCCCCCGTACTCGGCACTGGTGAGGCCACACTTCGAATCCTGTGCTGGATTCAAGGCATTAAGTTGCTGGAGGATGTCCTGAGAAGGGCAACACAGCTGGTGAAGGGTCTGAAGCACAGGACTCATGAGGAGCAGCTGAGAGAGCTGGGAGCTGAGGAGCTTTCTCCTCCTGGAGAAAACGAGGCTCAGTAGGGCCCTTATCACACTCTACAACTACTTGAAAGGAGATTGTAGCCAGGTGGGTGTCAGCCTTTTCTCCCAAGTAACAAGTGATAGTACAAGAGGAAATGGCCTCAAGTTGCACCAAGGGACGTTTAGATCAGACATTAATAGAAATTGCTTCACCAAAAGGATTGCCAAGGTTTGGAATAGACTGCCCAGGGAAATCATTAGTCACCATTCCTGAAGGTATTGAAAAGGCTTGTAGTTGTGGCACTTAGGGACATGGTTTATTGGTGGACTGGGCAGCACTGGGTTAGGTTCAATCACCTTAAACGTCTTTCCCAGCTAAATGATTCTAATTAGGAATCCACTTAAGACAAATATTCTAAGTCTTCACCTTTTCATTCTTATGAGTTTTCTCATTCTCCTGTCACTAGAAATAAGCCACTAGCTTTCAAAGTAATCAACTAAGAGTTAAACACATTCCTTATGGTCCCTGTAACAAAATCTTCCCTTAAAATGCTTCCTTGAAGACCATAACTTTTTTAAAAATAATTGATCGAACATTATTTTAATAGCTGGCACACCTAGTAAATGATGCTGTCATAACAACTGACTTTATTCAAAGCACTTGGACCCAGCACACAGGCTGATCACTATTCATATCATATCCCTAAATGAGGGCATGGGACTTTTTCCTCTCCATATAATAGTTCCCCTGTGATTTCCACCCTTATTGACTCAGCTCTGGGAAGGAAACTGAGTGTTAACCTACTGGACAGGTGATTTACAGTAAGATCTCCCTGTGCAACTTCAGAAGCAGGCTCTGCACTGTTGCAGAGTTTAGGTAGTGTTTGCCTTGTGACTAGAATGTAGATGTAGATTACCAGCTGTGCCAAGCTACAAATTGAGTCAACAGAGCAACAGTTGTTTGAAACTGAGAACAGAATTTGAAGATTCAAACCACATCAAAAAACACCCAAACCAAAACAAGCATTCATATTATAGCAGGAATGAAAGACATGGAAGTGAGTCTCTTTTTGACAGGTCTTTTTCTCCAGACACTTCAGCAGCAATTCTATATGCTCAACTAAAACATATTTTACATGTAAAATTATCTGGTGTACAGAATATGAAAATAGACATTTATATGAACAAAACAGATAACTGCAGTGCTCAGTGCTCTTTATGTACAGATACCCATTGTCTTCATATAGCAAGTCTATTTCTGCTAAATGGACTGTAAAAATCAATAGCAAACTCCATTTGCTAAATAACACTTGTAAGCTCTAACTTGGCTAAGGGAATCTGGACTCAAATGGTTTGTGCAAACCTCCATGGGAAGCAAGAACTCCATGGGAATTCTTAATTCTTGCCATGTGGTCACTAGCAGGCAGCTTTGAAAGACCAAAATAATTTTGACCTTTGCATTTCTGACGTTGCACCTGTGCAAAAAAAAAGAAAAAGAAAAAAAAAAAGAAAATACTTAGCTAACAGGCAAAAGGTTTTCCCTAAATAAATTACTAAAAATAATTCAATCATGCTTAGCGATTTTCCTGCTGAAGACACAGTCTTTTGAATAAATCAACGTAATCTGATACGGTCTTTTTTTTCAGGAATCAATGTGCTTGGTGATACGAGTTCTAACTCTCTCACAAGGCTGTCATAATGCTAAAATCAGATGCACCCTCTTCATATTTTCTGTATTGTTTTTCAGTTGGGCGGCAAAATAGCCAATGACCAGAAAAAGCCACTGGTACAAATAAAGTCATTTCAGCAGAACAATTTTTTTGCTCCAAGAGTCAGGCCTGGCATTCACCTACAGCTTTAGCAGAATTCCCAGTGCGTTCCTTAAATTAAAATAGAGATACCTGTAAGGCAACAAGTAATTTTGGCACAAGTAATTTCTCATTTGGGAAACTGGATTAAGCAACATTGGACAGCATTAGCTGCCTCTTCATTAGGGGGCTGAGATCACTGTACCTAATGCAGCTACAGCGGCTCTGTTGTAGGTAAATAAACAGGTGCTCAAATAAACTGCTTACAAGGCCTTAGCACAGTGGCATGACAGTCTGGGCAGACTCTCTCAAATGCTCCATGAGGAAGGTGTCAGGATTAACTTTGGAAGACTGTGCTCCTGACTGGTACAGCAGGACCACAGGATAGAGAACAGCCTGGAAAGGCTTGCAGGGGATAACCCCTTTGCTGTGTGCTGGCTCTGTCCTGAAAGGCAAGAGATGGCCCCTGGTTTCCACAACCACCCCTGCTCTATGCACACTGATGCTATAGCCTTGTCCCACCCTGCTTGAAAGGTGTATCTAGAACTTCTGCTCTTTCATTTCCAAATTAATTTCTAAGATTTTTTTGGTTTTGTATCAGGTAAAAAATTTCTAAACCAGACCTGCCTTCAGTTAGTGCCAAATTCTTTTAAATACTGGTGTACCACTTCTGAGGGCAAAAGCTGGCCCTGTTATGTTTTTGCAGCTTACCAGTTAGCCAGGGTCGACCTGAGCTTTTCTTGGTTCTGAACCAAGCATGAGGAAATGACCGTTTTGCACTCTGGGAGGAAAAAGGACCAAAGAACACACACACACAAAAAAAAAAACCCAACAAAAAAAAACCAAGAGAAAAAATCCCAAGAAAAAAATTCCCACAAAAACATTCCAACAATTTAATAAAGTATGAAATTATAAAAGGCATTGTCCAGTTGTAAGTGAAGGTGCAATTTTTACTATGTTTTTCAATGCTCTGTGGTCCCAGAGCGCGTGCAGTGGGATGACAGCGTTTTAGCTCGAGGATGCAGGCGACAGGGAAATGACAGCACGCGAACTCGCGGATGCAGCGCTCCTCGGCGCCCGAGGGGAGGTGCGGGCAGCCGGCTACGGCAGCGGGCGGGGCGGGGAGGGGCTGAGGGAGCGCCCCGGGGAGCCCGGGCACCTCCCACGCCCCAAGGCGTTTCTCCCTCCCTCGGTGCCGGCGGGCTGCTCTCCGGTTGTTCCCCCTGAGTCCGGCCGTTTCTTGTCAGCGAAGGCGGCGGCCGGGGAAGGAGGGCAGCTCCTCTCCGAGGGAGGTCCCTTGCCCCAGCCCCGGCGGAGCCCGCCCTTCAGGGGCAGGTGGCGCATCCCGGGGGAGCCTTCCTCCTCCTCCGTCTCCTCCTCCACCTCCTAGCGCCGGTGGCCCGGAAGGGAAGCCCTGCCCCTCCTCCTCATCATCCAGCTCCCAGGTGGCAGCGGCCATCTCCGTGCGTCCCGCTCCGCTGCCTCCCGCGGCTCCGCTCCACCTGTAGCGCGGCCGCGGGGCGGGCAGAAGGCGACTGCCCCCCGCCCTCCCGCTTCCCTCCGCCCGCCCTGCCTCCCGGGACACGGCCGCCGCTTCCTCCCGCTCCGGCTGCGGCCCTGACGTCGCTTCCTTCCAACATGGCGAGGGCAGGTTGTTGCTGCGGCCGCCGCCGCCGGTGCTGATGGAGGCGGGCGCGGGCCGGGGGCGGCTCGGGGACTGACGGGCGCCGTCCGCGCACACACGCATCGAGGGTGGGAGGAGAAGGGAGGAGAAGGCTTCGTCCTCCCTCAGCCGCGGGGTTGGCTGTCGGCGCCGCTCGGGCCCAGCAGAACCTCTCCCGGGGGAGCCGCCGGGCGGGTGTCGGGACGCCCTGCGAGGGAGCCCTTCCCCCGCGCCCGCGGCGGCCCCTGGCAGCGCTCCCGGCGGGAGAGGCCGGTGCCCCGCTCTCGCTGCCCCGCTCCGCCCTCCTCCTCTCACGGCTCGATCGCGCCCATGTATGAAGGGAAGAAGACGAAAAACATGTTTTTGACCCGGGCCCTGGAGAAGATCCTGGCCGACAAGGAGGTGAAGAAGGCGCATCACTCCCAGCTGCGCAAAGCCTGCGAGGTGGCACTAGGTGAGGCGCAGCCCGGGCGGGAAGGGAAGGGGCTGCCAGAGGTCGGGGTGTGCTCCGGGGCCCGGTTTGCCTGTGCGCGTTTGTGTTGCGGGGTGCTATGGGGCTTCTGGGGGAATGAGGCAGAGGGGCTGCCCGGCAGGGAAGGGCCGGAGGAGGTGGGGTTGCGGGCTGAGTCGTGGCACAGGTTTGGGTCGTGCAGCACAGCCTCCCGGAGATGTGGGCGCCCTGGGCTGCGGGCGAGCATCGCCCCTCGCCGGGAGCGGCCCCGTGCTGACAGCGGCGGCGAGGGCGCTGCGGCGCCCGCCGGGCTCTCCTCCTCCTCCTCCTCCTCCTCCCCGCTCGCAGGATGAATAGGCAGACACGGAGCTGAGCTGAGCTGACCTGGAAGCAGACGGCCGGCGGGGAGGGAGCAGGTGACAGGCAGCGGTGAGGGAGGAGGGACGGGTGAGGAAGAGAGGGTGGCGGAAGAGCGAGAGACAATGACACCAGGCCACGTCTGGAGACGGTGGCCCCTCGGAGCCGGGAGAAGCGCTGGAGAGGGAGACGATGGTCCGGGAGATGTGCGAGGGAGAGCCTTAGCCGAGTCCTTCCTGGTGGAGGAACAGCTGATGGGGAGGAGGGCTTCCTTCATGCATGGCAGAGCTGGAGCGGCCACGGAAGATAACAGCATTACAGAGTTGTTAGGGTTGGAAGGGACCTCTGGAGATCATCTAGTCCAGCCCCCAGTTTATTGAATTCCCAGGATGTGGGAACGTTTGCCTGCTTCGGGCCGAAGGAGGGGTGTTGGGTTTGTAGTGCAGCTGTGTCAGCACCAGCTCGGCTGGGAGCGGGAGGGAAGTACCGGTGCTGAGCAGTACAAAGCACATGTAGGCATCCAATTACAGGCAGCTTAAAAGGACAGCTTGGACTTCACAGCTCTGACATGATGAGTGCAGGCGGGGCTTGAACCTATGTGGCAAAATACTGACATAATTGCTGAAAGACTTCTGGAGAAAGACCTGTTTTACCTAAGTAATATGTAAATGGATTATGTCCCTCCCTGGGTGTTATTGTTTCTGTTTTGGGGATAATTATCTTGATTTTGTACAGTAATAATGTCTGTTTAAATTGATTTGTGTGAAGAGATAACATTAAATTGAAACTTACTTGTTTTAAAAATGAATATAAGTAATTTGAAGGTGTTCTTTTGTCATTCTATTAATTCACATGTTAGTGCTTAATTTTTTTTTTTTTAAGAACAGTCCTTGATTTCTTTGTGAAAGGTCCTGGCAAAGGGAGGGGCAGAAATAACCACGGTTCAGCTGTTTATTTCTTCTTAATTAAAATCGATAAGAAACAGTGTTTTTCTTACATATCTCATTTATCACTGGAGTGGTTAACAATAATATTATGATTTATGCAGATGGGATTAAATTGATAATCCTTTTGGCTTTTCTGTTGACTTTAGATTGTACATTCAAGTTAGAAATAAAACAGAGAAATGGTTTTTTAATTGTTAAACTGAATTTATATCCAGCCTCTATGTCATCCATAGAATTAGACACTGGTATGAATCTTGTGTTTCTGCCAGACTTCATTTCAGTAGCTTGATCTACCTTAAGTATCATCCAGCTCCCTCCAAGCATGGCTCCATTGTGTTCCGCAGATTATGAAGCAGCCTCTCTAGATTGCACAGTCTGCCTCTTGTGTCATGCAAACTGATTTGTGCAAGGAGGCCCTCAAGCATGCATCCCAGTGGTTTCTGTCCTACAGCTTCATTGAAACCTTCTCCTGTGGATCTGATTGTGTGATTGGGGTTTAAATAGAAAGACAGTAGGATGTGGGTGTAAAAACCGTTAAGGCAGGAAAGAAGAAATACAAGGTTGTGTGTACTACATTACACATATAGAAATATATGTATAGTTTCATGAACTTGAAAAATACCAGACATGATGTTAACTATCATAGAGTCTTACTGAAGTATTTTTTTTTTGTTACAGCATAACAATGCTGTCAGTGCTTGTAAATTTAGCATGGTCCATTGTCTGGATTTGTGTGTGATACACTCCTAATTCAGAAGTGGCAATATGTTACTCTTGAATAGAGTATGTCTATCCGTAAGAAAACTTCTTACGGAGAAAAGTACATATCATCCATATTTCACATATGGGTCAATTGGCTGTTAAAGCTGAGCTATGATTTTTGTAGCAGTATTGGAAATAACATGCACACGTTGTGTTCTGTCCATTTAGCTCCTCATCTGTTGAGACTGCCTCTTATTCCTGAGAAATTGCTTTATTTTGGAGAGCAGCAACATTAATGATAAAACATGAGTAAAATAGTAATTTAGAATTGAATTTAATTTGCTGCTAATTCTGGCAAAGTCTAACTACAGTTTTATTGGATTTTAAAATGGTAGTTAAATAAAAGGTAGCTTTTAAAAATCATGGCAGTACTTCCATATCCTCAAATCAACTTTTTTTTTCAGTGTGAGTATTTAGTTGATTAGTCTTCACTGAAGTTATCTGATTAATATAAAACTCTGCCATTAAGATTTTTTTTCGAACTGCATGACTGTAGTGAGATGTTGCTTTTTATTTACTACTGAAAATAGGTCAGATATTCTAACTAGTAGTTGTTACTAATTCAGGCTTTTTTGTTTCATTTTCTAAATTGACTATTTACATGATTTTATATTGCTTGTATAAAATGATCTGCTGTTGAAGTATTTGATAAACAAGTAAGCAATGACCTGAAATACAGTATTTCTGTACAACAGGCAAACAAATTGTAGGTCTGTTTTTTAGATTGAAGTTAACAAGCAGTATTTTAAGCACCTTTAGTAGTCTCCCTTTGTTATTTTCAATCCCCATATATTTTCTTAAAAATCTGTGCTCTTGCATTCCATTAACATTATACATAATTTATTTTTGATTTGTGAATTCTTAGGGAGGAAAGCCTTGCAACATTCCTGGTGTATGTTGCTGTGGCAGTTTGACCTCTGAACAGGTGTTAAGGTTAGGTCCTTCTAGTATGACCATTTTTCTGGTGATTAGAAGATACGAAAGCAAAATAGGAATTAAGTATTAAAACCTGAATTATAGATGTTATTTAGCTTTTTAACAGGAATGAAATTAAGCCTGATACTTGTAGCATCCCATATTTGATGATTCACCAGGTTGTGTCTGGATTTATACAGAACAGTTGAGTTTAACACTGTCCTTTCTGAAAGGTATTCTCTGTAAAAAACATAACATTTCTTTAGTCACCTAATGAAATACAGCTAATTTAGAACTCTGTATTGTATAGTTTCATAGCAACAACTCTTATTCTATGTTAGGAATGAGTTTATCCTTAAAATTGTCCACTTGCAGAAAGCAAGCTGTCAGCAGGATTAGATTTAGAAGCTCCTTTTCCAGTGAGTTGCCTCCACTGCTGTTCCTGTATTGGTTTTCAGCCATGTTACAGTCTAGGAAACTTTACTGTAAGCATATTGCATTTGCATAAATTCTGAAAGGTCTCAGGGGAAAAAAATCCTCATTTGAACATAAAGTTTTTTATAAAATGAGCAAAAACTGTTAGTGCTTCATGTCAGAATCCAGAGCATGGATTTGTCTGCCTGAAAAGGTGGCTTCACAGGACCAAGCTGAGCAAATCAGAATGCCCTGCTTGTAATAAAGCCTGCTAGTTCAACTGCAAGTCAGGAGTCAAACAACTCTTCCATAAAACTCCAAACCAAAAGTGGTATAAAATTATATGGATATGTACCTAGTGTGTACTTTAAAGAAACCTGCGCATGTGCTGCCTGGAGTTCTGGAACTACCAACTGAAGAGGGCTGAAACTTAGTTTTAAAAGGTTCTCTAGCGCTCCTTGTATTATTTTAGTCTTCCTTGCGAGGATCCTGCCTGCTGATGTAGGTCTCATGCAGTGTGAAAGTAGCAGCTCTGTTCAGTTTATACTGCTGTTGAGTGTATGTGTAGGATGATGAAGGAGTGGTCTATAATTAAGCACTTAGTTTCTCTGAAAACAGGTAATGCTTGGAGTAGAACTAAACGTAGAGCAGTGAAGCTTCATCTGTGTCCATACCTGCACAGATCTGCAAACAACCTCTCACCTACTTAAAGTTTTTCGGTCTCTTTTGACTTTTCCTGGTTTCATCTTCTTGTGTCCTTCGCATATACAAACAATTGTGATACATTAGAACGAGTTAACAGTCAGTGCAGAAAGGTGTGTGTGTGTGTGTTGGAAACTCTGGGTGTGTTTGAAGATACCTTACAGCACTACAGTGAACAGTTAAAAATGCATTCTGTAGACCATTATCATGTTATTGCTCTGAACTTAATTTTACTGGCGAAGTTGTGGATGGGCTAAATTCCTGTTTGTGTTTTGGATAGTGCTGTTCCTTCTATGGTCTGCCTTCTATTTTTCATGAAAATTAGTTGTCCTTTTTTAGGAAATGAAGGTCAGAATTTTTGGAATTTTTTTTACACTGAATACAACGAGATTGGTATTGCAATATTGTCTCCTGTCTTCCTGTGCTATAGGCATTTATTTTCAGAATATACAAGTCACTGTTGTCCATAAACATTTATTTTCTGGTTGTAATTGTTCTTCTGAAACACTTATTTTTAAGCAAGGAGGATAAGTGGACAGCTCATGCTAGTTAAAAAAACCAAAAACCCCAAGATGTATATGAAAAAAAAAAAACCAAAACCCCTGAAAATTGCATCTGCCGTTCCCTCCTTTTGCTTGCTTTACTAAACTTGGGTTCTAAGTAGCAGGCTTTCAGTGTGGTTAAGGTCTCATCTACTTTTGCAAAAGATTTAAAACTTGGCTTGGTAACAGTAATGTTTGGTTGTCCCCATAAAATGTTTTCCAGGTTGCCTTCAGCATTTGATATATAAGGTGCTATTTATGTAGAATTTATGGGGCTAATTTAGGAAAAGTTGTGTGTGGTGGGATATTTTATTGTTTCAAGTGTAATCAGATCTTGGCTGTGCAGAATGACAGTGCTGATGAGGTTTAATCTCTTTTGAGAGAGGAGACGGTTGGCAGGGTGTATGTAAAAGCACTTTTGTAGAAAACAAGTGGATTGTATTTGGGTTGGAAAAATGTTAATGGAGAATGAGTATCAAATACTTGGGTTTGTCCTGGAAGTTAAAAATGGTATTTCTTTTGGGCAGCCGACTTTATCCTGAAGTATGTGTTCAGTAAAAGCCTTTGATATTTTGGAAGTTTGAACATTGATTTTCACTATCTTTTGAAATTAAATCTCGAAAGACTTCAACATATCTTTGTGACACAGGACGGCTTTTAATACCTCTGTTCTGCTGCATATTGTAGAGCCCTAATGAGAATGTTGAAGCTTAAAATGAGGAGTTGTTGCCTGTGACCAGAAGGCATTTATTTATTGTAAGAACTATCTTTACTGTTTTGTGTGGTCTAGTTGATTTTTTTCCCTATACCCTTTTCCAGTGTATTGCTTCTGTAATTGTCATATTTTCCTTTCTTCTCTTGGTTCTTGTCTCCAGTTAGCCACTGTACCATTCATTCAGGATGACAACAGTGTACATTCTTACATGTCTTCTTCATATACAAATTAAAAAAAATAAGCTCAACTGTTGACATCAGTTGTACATTTCCAAACTTTTTCTAGAATCGTTCAGAGAGCAATTGCTATTGAGATAGTATTTTGAGAATATATTCTAAATATGTTAGCTTCTGCAGTTGTCAGGAAGGAATTTGGTGTTTATGGGTGTTTATAGAGAGGGAAGCATCAACCATTGGTGTTCTAGCCAGTCTCTCCTGTTCCTGGCAAACATCCTAGCTGAAATCATGGGCTTACAAAGTTGAGAAAGACTTGTCTTTTTGGCGGGCACCTAGCTGTCCATTCTGGGGTTTTAGCGGTGTTGATATTTTATCACGTTGCTGATTAGTTTGTACTTTAAATGAATGCTGCTAGGAGCGTGGGAAGCAAGACCTGCAAACTTGTACATAACTCTCATTCTGTTCTGCACCAGCCAATGGTAGATCAGAGACTCGAATAGGCAGGGGAAAAGAGTTTCATGTTTTTTGCATCCAGCTGGAAAGCTTTCCTATGTAATGTGTAAATTGGTGGTTTGCAGGGGGAAATATTCTGGTCTGTGAAGGACAACTACTGTCAGTGGAGCATTATAGGCTGAAGGACTTGGGAGACAGCTCTGCAGATTTCAAGGAAAGAGGAAGGTATCATGGAAATGCAGCTGAGTAAGAAGTTTGGTAATTTTTATCTGTAAAGGAGGCAGACCTTTACTCTGTGTGTTTAAAAGCCAAAAATAATGTGTGGTAGCTGTGCTAGTCAGATGCATACAGACCAAGAAGTATTCTGTGCATAGTCCCCAGTTAGCCTATAGTTATTTTCCATAAGTAAGCAGTAGAAGAAACTATAGGTTACACCTAGGCAAAACAGACCTTTAAGGAAAATCACATACATGAAGTCTCCAAACAACCAGGGAAACATAAAATGCTTTTCTGGGATTTTATAGAAAGAGAATGTTCTACAAGGATAATTGAACAAATGGTAGCTGGTGTTTCTATGAAAAGCACTTAATGTGGTAACCTAAAATGAAGAAGAAAACACAAAACCCCAAACCTACCAAACAGCACCACGACCCCCTGGCCCCAGCCTATATAATTTATAGATGCTGTAATAGAATACAGGGGAGTGTTAAAAAAAAGTCTGTTTTGATGGGTAAGGTAGATCATACTTGTTACGTGATGCTTTCCATTTTCGGTATAAATGTAGAGAGACACTAAAAATAGGTCTGTCAAGACCCAAGAGTTTGAAATACCTGGCACAATTCTCTTATTGATTTTTAATCAATCTTGGGACACTGAGAAAATTCCAAAGGACTGGAAGACATCTGCTACTGTGCCAGCATTGTTCCAAGGATGAATAGGATGACCTAGGTAATTACTAGTGTATTGGCTTAATGTTGATACCAGGCAAAGTCGTGGAGTGACTGATACGTATGTCAGTGAGAACAAAATTGACAATCAGCAAGGGTTTGAGAAAGATTTAAAATAATTAAAAAAAAAAAAAAAGCAGGTCCTCTATCAGTTTTAAGATTTGGGGATAGATTATAAGGCATTTTCACTATCTGTTAGTCTTCTGTAACTCTTGTGTTCTTCAGTTCTTAATTTTACATGATTAAAAGAAAAAATTGGCAAACTGGTAGAAAAAGGATTGGTAAAATTTCATTTGAGTTGATAAATATAAACAAATTTTGGTGTGAGGGCTTTTTTTTTTTAAATGGCATTTAGTGGGTTGGTTGGCTTGGTTTGGTTTTTTTTCCACCCCATTTTTGATATTGCTTGTTTCCAGTCTACCCTTGTTCTTAGCTTTTAGGTATTCTTCTTGGTGTTGGAGATTTTGCTTGGGTTTCTTCAGAGGTTTCTGGATTTGGTGGTGTTTGCTGGTTTTCTTTAATTTGAAGTTTTAAATGTATTAGTAGATGATGAAATTTCAGTTTGGAAGCAGGAACTTCTTTTAAAAGAACTTGAAGTCTTGAGGAAGCTGAGCTCTTGTTATGATGCTGTGGTCAAGAGCAGTTGAAGAGCTTGGGTAGGGAATGTGGAGGTTGTACTAGCTCTGTGCCTTACACAACTTACAGCCATTTTGTAATGCATGGTTGGGGTTTCTGTCTTAAATCCAAGCTTTTTATTTTAGAATTGTATAAACACTTTAATAGTATAACTAAATTTTTGCAAAACCAAAGGCATCTTTTGGTAAGACATCTGGGGCATGATTACTTTGGACTTTTTAAATTCCTTTAGTTTGACTCTCTTTCCTGTCCCCATTTCTGATACTCTGTCATGTATACTCACATGGTACAAGATTGCATGGTCATTTATTTATTTATAACTTGGTTTTTTTCAGATTGGTAACATCTGCTGTCCAGTACTTGTCAGTTTATTTTTTTCATTTCATGTATTTCTTATGTCAGAAAAATTATATTTTAAAAATAATTGAAGATACTTGCTCTTGAGATAAATGGGTTTATTCAAGCTCTTTTTTGTCTGTTTAAACACAGAGGGAGATAGATTTCAAAAGGGTGATCCATTAATAATACCAATTCTGTATGTGCTGCCTTTAGCACTTGCTGTTCTAGTAATCTCAACAAGTTTTGTAAAGTTATTCATACTTTTCAGTTAAAAGTGTAATTACATTTGTAAATATTTCATGCAAAGAGATTTTAGCCGATGCTGGATTCAGGAGTGTTTTGCTCCTTTTTTTTTTTTTTTTTTCCACTTGAAGCGACTTAAAGTGACTCCAAAGTGTCAGTTTGCATTGCAGTTGGTTTGAATGACCAACACGCTTCAACATTGCAATGTGCAGCTTTGCAGTTTGAGAGAAATGAGGGAGGAGATATTTTTAGACTTTGAAATTGAGATAAAAATACTGAGGTTTACTGAAGATACTAGATAGCATTTTATACTAGTCTGACCTGTCCGGTTGAGCAGTATGAGGTAGACTTTCAAAGTTTCAAATCTGTAAAAGTAAGTAGTGTGCCAGTGGTGTGATTTTTTTTTTGGTAGCTTCCCATCACATTTCAGTTTTCAAACAGTGCTACAAATTAACTCAGATACACTTACACTAAGCAGTGTATTTTAATGCAAGTTGTAAGCATAAGCCAACAGGAATGCCCTTCCAAGTGAAGATATGTTTTGCAAAGTTGTGGTTCTGTTGTGTGTAAAACGAACACACTGCCGCATGCCTGGGAAGTAATGTTGCAAGTGTTAATGGTGTGTATAAAGCTCTGGGTGGTACTGTTACCTGGACTGAGAGTGCAGCAGCCAACATAACATCACAGAGTTCTTGCTGCAACTCAGGAAAGCTGGAAAAGGCAGAGTCTTGACTTGGCTTGCTTAATGTGACTGTGATGTTTGCAAGAATGTGGTCGTGGGTCGTATGTGGAATAGGAATAAATTAACCTTCGTTTTCGATATTCTGAAATGGAAACAGAGCTTTATAGCCTTAAGTAAAATTGCTAGAATAGAACAGTTGCATTTGCATAGAAGTTTGAAAGCTGGATAAAAACTAAGTGTCTGAGAAGTGTGATTAAAATTTTCTTCACCTGCATCAAAATGAGACACTTGGATGTTTTCCACTTGTGATTTAACATATGAAACCTGATTTTGTGTGACTATGCATATAAATAGATCTCAAATGCTTAGAAATTTTGCTGTAAAGAGAAATAGTTTTCTTCTTTAAAATTGTGGGGTATATAATCTGTGGTGGTTTGTGATGTTTGGAGAAGCTTCAGGTTTTTATCTTAGCTCCTTTTCTCTTCCTTTCTGCACCTAAGTTTGACCTCTTGAGTCTTGCTCAAAACAAAATCTGTGTTCAAATTATTAACAGCCTTTTATATTGAAGGACAGGCAGCACTTGGACCATTCTTTCCTTGTTCACCTCCTTACCACATGAAAGCTGAAGCTGCTCTCTCCTTGGTTGCTGTCCAGGCCTTTCAGTGATGAACTTGAGGCAGGTGTGGAGTTCTTTGACTGACTTCTGTAGTTTTAAACAGTTTATACTTAACAGTAATTACTTATACCTTCTGCTTCACTGAGATTCTGCCTCTCCTGCTTGTTCTTTAAGAGCATTTTAGGATGCATAGTTAAATAAACTGTAAACTTAACTGTATTGTTAAATAAAAAGAATTTGTGTAGTCAATGCAAGTACA
Organism: Grantiella picta; assembly: GCA_013397955.1. Taxonomy (NCBI): domain Eukaryota; kingdom Metazoa; phylum Chordata; class Aves; order Passeriformes; family Meliphagidae; genus Grantiella; species Grantiella picta. Next base: position 264,157 of record VZRM01002137.1, on the reverse strand, counting down.
TTTTCGCATAATACTTTATTATGAGCTACAGATCCAGTGGATCCAGTGAATATGGAACTTAATGCTTGAAATTCTTCATAGTTTGGTAAGCAGTGGTAAAATAAGCACTTTCTTGTAGCACAGTTGACAACATGAATAAAGTTAATAATACTGTGTAATAGTGGTCTTTTAAAGTAACCTTTCACTTGCCTTCTTAAGGGTATCTGAGAAAAGAGAGAATAGTTGTCATATGAGTAATTGTCTTAATTTATGCAATCTGAAGTTCTAAAAAAAATTTATTGGCTGTAAATAAAAGAGAGAACATGGAGAACTAAGATTTCATTGTATTAATAATTAATGCATATGTGCTGTACTGAAGGCAGTCACACTGGAGCTTTCAGTAGTATTCATATTCTTACCTCATGTGTTCTTTCAAATATATTAGTCTGAGCTGCCTCCTGAATCAGCACTTCATGAAGAAATCAGGACTTCAGTTACTGGATTATCACCTTGAATGCTTCATTTAAAAGAGCTCACATCAGGACTTCTGATTTACAGTTTGAGCTTTCTAATAGAAGTTTTTGTTTGAGTGAAAATTACAAACTTGATAGGGTTGTAACCTTGTTGGGGGGCATACTACAGACATAAAAATAAACTGAAGTCCATACTTTTCTGTTATCTGTTATCTTTATTTTGTTTCCTCTATCAAATATAACTTTATGAGTTATGATTTTTGTAGACAATCATTAAATTGTAGTCTTCTGACCATCATCTTATAGCTGGAAAAGATAATGATTTTCTTACAATTCAGAGCTACAGCAGGAGGGAAATGGCTTAGTGCTCTTTTAATTAGAAGGTTACCAGTAGTATAATTCATGTATAGACTTACATGTGACCTTTAAAGTTTTAGTGGCTGAAATGAATGAGAGTCTTGCAGTGTCATGTGTTTTGTTGCTTTTGGAGTTGCTGTAGTGAGCAGGATACTTAATGGGAATATGTCGGGGGTTTGTTTTGTTGGTTTTTGTTTGGTTTTTGGTTTTGGGGTTTTTTTTGCAATTTCTGTAGTTATCATGGACTTAAAATTATCTTGTATTTAAGTCTGAAATAAGGCTTAGTAATTTTCAGCTTTTAAATTACTGTTTAAATGACCCATTTCCAAAAGGGAAAAAATTATTGCACTCAGATACCTACAGCAAGGTTAAAAACGAAATGTAGATTTTTCCCAAGGGATCTTTTAATATGATTCTGGCTGTTCTTAGAACTTGACACTGCACAAGACCTTACTGTCCTTGGTTGTATCTTTGTGTTTGACAAGTCACAAATTCTGTGACCAGTTCTGGTCATTTTGACAGAACAGAAATAGACCTCATGCACACTGAAAACGTTTTAACAAATGATTGTCCGTGTTATCAGGAGGATAATCAAAAAGCCTAAGGTTCCCTTTTTGCAGGGTGTAGGAAGGGTTTCTACCCATACTTTAATCATCTTTAACTCTGAATTTTATCAAAAAAATCTAGCAGTCAAAATAAATACCTACTTAGAGATGAAGATGCTCACATGAATGGCTTAGAATAATCTTTTTATGCCAGGATTTCTTTTATTCTGTGACTCTGTTCTGTATGTATATTACATTTAAATTATATGTATACTTGTGTTTATGGAGGGCACAGCAGAGATGTAATTACTTTTAATACCTTGAGTAATCTGTGAAACCTGTATATGATAGTAGTTTGTGGTAGCTGGCTGTACTTTAAAAAAGCATGGAATAAGGATGCATCATCACTGCTATGCATGCATGTTTACTCCTAAAAAAAAACATTTAAAAGAGAAAGGAATTTTTGAAGGATCGTGTGACATTACAAAGTCTGCTGAAGAGGTGGGCTGTGTGAAGAGGGGACACGTAGCTTTTGTTCATACTGCCAAATGATCCAAAAACAAGACTGAGAAACATAATGACAGTCTTGTTCTGCAGCAGCAGCAGCCTGTCTTTGCGAGAATAAATACAGAGTATTAGTAAAACGTTTATTTCAGTCTTCGTTTGTCACCAACCAAGCAAATGTCAAATACAGCATAGTAGAAAATAACAGAGAAGTCTGAAGAAATAGTTTCATCAATAGGTAGCTCTGTCAAAAATGAATGTATGCTTGCTTATATATGAATGCCAGAAGCCTTCAAAAATAGTCAGCTGAGAAAGTATCAGTGGTTTTTCAAATGAGGATGCTGTCTTAACAGGCCAGGAATGAGAAGGGATAATTTGTGGGAAATTCTTAATTCTGTAGCATTAATTATTAAGGTGTGAATATTTAATTTGTTGTTCTTGACAGAAAGCTTAGTCATGCTAGGTGAACTAATTCAACTGTGTTGACAGGTAACATTCAGTTGAAATGCATTGAGCAGTTCTTGAGTCCTTCTTGACCAGGAAGTGATTTAAGATGTAGTAATTGAAGAGCACATCTGTAATATTGAGCAATCTCATCATTGTATGCTCAGACATAATCTCAAATTTAGCTTCATAGCAGTCACAAATAAAACTCACTAAAGACCATATTTTTTTCTTTCAAAGAGTCATGCAAGATTGAGGGAGCAAGAAGGGGAGCAAAATTAGAGCTGATTGTTTGCCAGGTGTTTTGTTAACAGTGGATATCAGCTATTGATAAAAGCTTGTCAAAAGCCTGTCATAAAGCTGGTACGAGCAAATAACAAAGCAAACACACCCATATCCATATGGCGTGTACGTTATAATGGTATCACAAAAAATACTTGGGGAATATAAACATACTGAAGAAGACAAAATACATTATTTACCTTTTTGCTGTTTATGGAAGCTGAGGAAGTTTCCTGTAGAGGAATTAAAATAAATGAGTCAGAAAAGAAATTTCCCAATTTGAAGTTTAAACTAAAGATCCTATTAACTTGCTAGGATTAGGAGTTTTTTAAAGGGCCTTAAATCTGGAATTGCTGGACTGTTTATTAGAGCATGTTAGATTTAATTTTCATTAATTGCTAACAAAGAAATGGGAGGTAGGAAAAGTGACTAGAGCCAGTGGTTTACTTTTTTTTTTAAAAAAATTGTGCCGGGGTATGAGGGATGAAGTAATCTTGAGAACTTCAGCCTGTCAAGTCTGAACTGTAGCAAAGAATAAAACTAGTGGAGAACAGAATGGATGTGTGTGCTGTGGTGAGGAAGAATCGGTGCAGAATATTTTGAGGGGAAACCTACCATCCTAAACCTGCAGGGCAGAGTCACTGAGTGTATAGATAAGTGTAAGATAACCCAGTTTTACAGTGAACCTCAACCAGGTTGCTCACCCAAGGTTCCTGAAGGCACTGAGCTCTCAGGATTACATGTTCTGTTTTCCCTCCAAAGAGGTATTTCCATTCTCTAAAGGTTTGTGGTGTTTTAGGGTGAGAGGTGCGGTGACAAAGGTTAATTAAAGAAAATATTTAACAGTGAAAACGACTTTCTAAAGGCAGCAGTTGTGCTGTACTAACCCACTCACTCCTTGATCAAAGGGCACTGGTTGGATGCTACTAAATGCCAGCTGATCTGTATCATGGAGGAGGAAACTGGTCGAAATTGTGGGTGCACAAACATGAGCTCTAGAAAAGACTTACATCTGTCAAGAGAGTGTGTGGCATTTGACTTAACGTGAATGATTTCATCAAGATATTGATTCCTTTGTCAAAAAGACAAATACGAAAACAATAGAGAAAAAGAATGAAGCAGTTAGGTTGCTTTATAAAGATCCTATGTGTTCCATGTGCAGTTTTGGTCTCTGCTGCCTTCTTGATGCATTGGAAGTCAACAAGGATGATTGGAAATGCGGAATGCCTTCTAGAGGTGATCAAGCAGACTGTGCTTTTTATTCTGTGAAGGGGAAAGAAATGAGGGATGGATGTAAAGGAAGTTTATAAAATTGTAAGTAGCATAGACATGACAAGATAATAATTTATTGTAATTTCTCATAATGCAGATACAGAGATCCTTTAAAGAGCCCATCTTATTTAAGTAAAGCAAAAAAAAATTCCTTCCTGCAGTTTATAATTACACTCATCCCAAAAGTTAAAATGGTTTGAAAAGTGATTAAGTGAAAATTTAACAAGGGTTGTCAAACCTGCAGGAACAGTCTCTGTACAGGAAGACTATAAGCCACAGATGGCTAAATACTGGTAGGAGGGAACCATTGCAGCATTCCTGCCCTGCTTTTGTAGTCTGCATTTACTTGAGCATATGCTGTTGGCCATTCCTGGAGGCAAAATGAAGACTGGATATCAAGGGTTTAAGAAAAACTTGCTGTTCTTGTATCTTTCTGTCCAATACAGTCAGATGTTTTTAGATTTAATTTCTGGGTTTGTTCCCCAGTTCCCAAAGCTCTCACAAACTTTATTTAAAAATCGGGGGTAGGGTTGCTCTGGTTTTGTTTGCATCTTTAGACACTGGTCTTGTGTATTTCATGAAACATTCATTGTCCGTTAGGCTTTATTACTTGCCTTCATTCCTCTTGTTCAAAACTTATTTTTCTACTACATTTGCACTTTATGGTGAAATAGCTTCTGAGCTTGGTAGTACAAAAGTTAAAAACTATTTATTTACTTATTTATTTATATATTAAGATGCATGGTTAGCTACAAAGGAAAATTTTGTTTTTCTGAACTAAATGGGCTAGAGCTACTGCATACAAATCCCTGTCTTATGACATGAAATGATGATTGAAAATACTGGTGTTCTGGGAATGGCATAATGAACTGAAGATACACTAATTCTAGAATGGAACTTTGCATGTAGGTGTAAAAAGCTATGTTGTATCTGAAGTAGAAGAACAGAATGCTTGTATAACACAAGGCAAGCTCAACTGTTGCAAAATGTACAAGTAGCTTGATTTTTCCAGGTCATGTTTGGTCAGGCCTTAAAATGTTGATTCATAAAGAACCCAAGTACATACGTGAAAACAGTTTTTGTTTCTTTTGAGTTTCTGTGATAATTTATGTAAATGCAACACTTTATGTATACAACTGTAATACTGTTAATAAAGTATGAGTATTGGTGCTGAGGAGAAATTGAGAAACTGGCTTTGTGACAATTCATGTTATCTACTTCTATTACTGTGTTGTTCATGCTGTCATGAGAGCGTAACCTCTTGAAGCAGGACTCAGTTAAAGAGTAAGATGCCTAAGATTAGGGGCCTTCATATGTATCTGTATTCCATAATTATTGTTCAGCTCTCTGCTGGCTTTGGGAATGCTCGGGCAAATTCTGAAGCAGACATCCTGGTCCATCTGCTGCACAGCTCCCTCAGCTCATGACTGCAGCAACAACTTGCATTTACAAGAGATCAGGCAGACAGCATACATGAAAACATGCAGGGAAAAACATCATATATGTCAAACTGAATCCTAGGTAGAGTGCAACATTTGTGTTTCTAAATGTAGGTTCCGTTGAATATTTGGGATACTTTTTTGGTTGTGAATGCAAACAGTTAAAATGCCAATTACATTTTAGGAGTTAGTCAGATACTTAAGAGACTTGTTTCTGTTAAGCCTTCTGTTATTGCATTGTTTGACTGCAAGTGAGTGTGCAGAAATTTCTCTCTTATAGGGATGGATCTGGTGGAAGAATCCAGCAATTACACTGCAGAGGGGTGAGATAATTTCATACTATGAGGTCTTTGATTTTTTTTTTTTTGAGTCAGACTGCTCCTTTTTGCCTGCTTTGAACTTTAAAGGTCAAAGTTAAAAATGATCTTCAGGGAGAAGCTCATTCTGTCCTTTCAGATGAGATCCAAATCCCAGGATTTTGTTCTGGATATATTTCATTTCAGATAAGCTTTCTCAGGCAGGTAGAAATGAATTGATTAAAAATGCTTTCCCTATTTCAAATATAATCTTGTGTCTGCAAATTTTTTTCCTGCTTTTGTCGTATATATTTATTTACAAATATGTCTTTATTATTATTACTTTTTGACAGAAACACACACTTTTCAAAGCTGAGGAATGTGCATGAGTTTCTGATTTTAAGAATGGCTTCCTCTCTTTTCCATCATTTAAAGGAGGGGAAAGAGAGAAAGCCAAACTTGATATGAAAAGGCACAATGCATTACTGCACACTCGTTTTCTATGTAAGACATGATACTACATTTCTTTCATATCTGATAGCTTTCACCAGAAATGTTATACATAATCAGTTATGTTCCTTTGAGTTTGCAGAAGAAGAACTGAGGCTGCTTTTGACTTTTCTGAATTTCAGAGGGCAACATATCAAGCTGCTGTGGCAAATCAAGAATTATTGATGAGTCACATTCTCTAGAAATAGGCAAACATACTTGACAGTTTTAAACAATGGAGCTGCTGGTTTCCTTGTGGCTTGGAGGAAGCATAAACCCACCATGTCCAAAGTGTCTGCAGCCCTGCTCTTGCATCCATTGCAAGCTACAGTTGTGCTGACTGGAACAAATACTCAAGTGAAGTAATGAATGTTTGAGAAAATTGACAGGAGGATGGGATGTACTGAGTCTCTCTTCAGGATACACTATTGAGAATTTCTGTCTGTCCTGATTTTTCACTCTTTTCTCTTTAATGAGTGTGCTCAGAAACTAATGTATCCCATCAGTTGACTCTTGGTAAACAAGAGTTGGGTTGAGTCCCTTATCTTGCATGAACTATTCTAGAGAGACTGGTGGAGTTACATTTACATCAGGCCGTTAAATTCTATCATCCTTTGAGGCTCAACCTTGCACCCTCCCTTAAATTTGAAACTTAATTCCATTAGTAGATTCCCAGCTCTTTTTAGGGGGGTTACAAGTGTTTGCAGGAATTCACAGAGTGCTTTGTAATGTTGGGTTGCTGTGACAGAGGTGGTGTAAAGTCTCACTACGATAAGAGTTATGCTGATTATAATCACTATGTTAGAGAATTTATAATTCGTAGTTGGTTTCTTTTGCCTTGTTATGTGCTGCTTAGATGGCAGTTATAATTCTTTGCAAGAATACTTGAAAAATCAATTCCTGAGGCAGAGAAGCTGCTTTTTATGGTTTGCTTAGGTTTTGTTTTGTCTGTCTCCAAAGACTTGCAATATTTTTCTTAGTCCAGCATGTGCTATTTTCCTGAGATACATTGGTAAGAATCTTTTTATATACTGATCTGTATACTGTTGCACTTGGTGAAATGGCTTTCTCTTTAAATTGTAGTTATTTGGACCTGAATAATGTAGTGTACCCTTTGATCAAACTCTTGTAGGAGGTCTGTCTTTGGTGTTTCTCTGCATTATTTTGTCCTCTTATATTCTTTAATAAAGAAATAAATTACCTCCCTCAACGCATATTTTCATGTTTCCATGTTGAATTTCATTTTCTGTTCTGTTATTCCAATCTGTTACAATTTAACAACCCATAAATCCCCAGCAGTAGCAGTAATACTGGGTTAGAGCATTTGTTTTCTTCCCCATCCTACCCTTTACCACATGGCAAAACCAGGTGTAGGAACTCATCCACATTGTGGGTTTAAAAAAAAAAAAGTCTTTTAAAATTTAAGTTAAAAATGTTAACATTTGTGTTCTTAATCCAGTGTTACGTTGACACTTTTTAACTAGTAAAGTCCCTCTGCAATTCTATAGCAGCTGTGCAAGACAGCAGTACTGGATTAATACAGATAAATGATGCAGCCAGGAGGAAGAGGATGTTAAATAACAACTGATTTTCTGCTGTTCAGCACAGTGAACAGCATTGTAAATATTTCTTGCAGAACAGTCTTTCTTTGTTTTCAGTAGGAGTTAATTCATTTGTGTGTATAGCACATATATGCTATCTTCTTTCTTTAAGCAGCAAAAAATACAAAAAAAGTAATAAAAGAATCTGAGTGAAGGTAGTTTATGTGGTTTTCAAAATGTGCTACCTGTCTCCATTTGGATAGCTGTTGCTGTGTTGCTGGGGTTGTACCTCTAGAATCAGAATTTACACAACTCACAAATGTTTTAATACATGACATGAGAAAGAGTCAGAAAAAGTGTACACATTGTGAATATGAAAAAGAAAATACAGTTGCAGGCTTCCCCCCCTGCCTTATGTGATAAATATTATTGTCCTGTCAAAACTTCATTACAAACAAAGCAGTAATGTTGATGAAACATAGTGGGTAAACTTCGTAGGGTTTTGCAGTATATTTATTCCAGTGCATTTTTTTTTGTGTACTCTGCAATGGGCAATTCTGTTCCAGCTCTTCCTTCCCAAAACATGTGATGTGAGGTGTGGCAACTTGGGGTCACACAGCTCTACAGTGAGTTGGAATAGCTCACTGATGCAATGAAAACTAAAATTGTCAGGCTATTTAAACTCCATGCCTTGGTAGCTATTGTGTAGGGAGTTTGCAAATAAGCACAAACAGACGGTGGAATAGGAGGAATCACCTTTTTTGGTGGTCACCCTCAGATAGACCGGATTAGAGCACACTGGAAAACTGTCTCTCTGGGCAAGATCCTTTTTATAGTGTGGTTAGGTCACTATGTATTTGATGAGCAACCAAACTGCTTTTATGTTAATGCACCTTTTCAGCAACTTGTGCCAGCTGTTGTGAGCATGAAACCAACACACAGAGGTAGTGAGAGGAGGTGCCTAAAGGCTGGCACAAGGTATTTAAAAGGTATGCCCTACTTGATTAAAATAAATACACATGGCTATCCTCTTGTGACTCTGTTTAAAGATGTAAATAAAAAGTCTATTTCCATTCTTTGATATTGATCTAAGAAGAGACACAAGTTTGAATATGGCTGGGAGTTTGCTGTAGATTTAATAAAGGATAGGGACCCATCCCTTCTGCTTCCTGCAAATGAGGGGAAGCAGAGGGATTTAGTGCTGTAGAAAATGAGCTTTTCAGCCACGTTAGAAAATAAATGCTACTAAGAATGACTGCTATTTAGTTACCCTTGGAAATGTGTGACCTCAGTGTGTGTCACCACTCCTCAAGTAGTCAGTGAAGCAACTTGACAGTAGTCTCAACTTGGTTTAGCAAATAGAAGGATTATTACAGGAAATCCAGTTATAAAACCCCACAGGACTGAATTATTCTGAATTAATTTTAAGCAGAATGAAGCCACTAGAGTTGTTTCTGCTTTTGTGTGGATTTGCCAATGTTTCTGTATTTGAAAATGTCATATCTAATAAACTGAAGGAGTGGATAGTAAGTTTGACTGAATCAAGACAGGTTGTGCATTCAGGTTTCAAAATTTACGCCACAAAATTGCATATTCCTGAGTGGTGTATTGTGAGCAGGGCTGGGGAGAAGCTGTAGTTCTGTATGAGTGTCTAAAAATGGCTAAAAAGAAAACTGAGAATAAAGGAGAAGATTGCTTCAAAGATTAAAAAAAAATCACAAGGACCATGAGACATAATGAAGTGGAAGTGCAGATATAAGAGTAGAGAAACACTTTGACAGGATTTGCTGCAAATCTGTAGCATATCAGAAACTATGGCATGGGAAGTAAAAACAGATAATGTTCCCTTCCTGTATTAGCACTCTTCAGAGGAATTAGTGTCATCTAAAGTTGAAGCATCTTACCAAAGTCTGCATTCGTGGCTTTTGAACTTTTCCTTTGTGTGTATGTACATGTAAATATTTCTCTGCATGCTTCAAAGGCTACTACTCCATGTTTTTCAAAGATAATGAGAGATGACTTAGCATTCCACTTGATTAGAGGGTTTCAGGGTTTTGTAGAGCACAAGGAGGAGGATTTACACAGAATTTCATCGAGTTACCAGACTCAAAATATAACTGATATTTGTTTGGAATGCTACTTTTTAAATAGTGTTGATTAATCTGCATACTTGGTTACTCCTCCCTTGCATGTAAACGTGACTTTGAAATATGTTGGAATGGAAGTGTACAAATATACCCCTGAAGTAGTTTTATTTGTTTGTACAATAATTATTTCTTATTATATTATTTCTTATTATGTTATATTTATATTATATTATTATGAATATTTCTTACTATATAAGTGCTAAGTGAAGACCAGCACAGTAATTTTCTTAAATCTGTGCAGAACTTTGCTGTTTTCTGTCCCTGTGCCATAGCTGTGTGAGCTATGATTTTACGGACAGCGGAAAGTAGGTATAAAGAAAAGTTAATTAACCCCAGCAGGAATCAGTAGTTGTACAGATGTGTGAATAAACTATTAACTGAAGGCCTGTGCTAAAGTCTGGGCTCAGAAATTTTGAGAGGGAAGAAACACTCATGATATTTTACAGTGGGAAGAACATACTCAGATAAAATTCACACTTTGATGCTGTATTGTGCTTGCACTTGCATCTGTATTTCTTCCAGTCCCGTTTTTCTTTAGGTTAGCTTCCTGAATTAAAACAGAACAAAAACTGCACCCTAAAGGCCTAGTGCTGCTGTCAGCCTCTTCTTGGACTCCCACAAATAGGCTTTTTTTGTCCATCTTCTAGACACTGTGTTGAAGAGGATTTGAGGGAAGGGAGGAGAGATCTCTGTGCATCCTGCAAGGTATGACGGAAAAGGCTATTTATAGGATTTAGAGGAAGACATAGTGCTGTCATAGGTATCTCGGGAATTCCATTAAGAAACAATTTCAGCTTTCTTAAAGAGTGGTTTGTTCTGAAGGCTACCCAAAATACTGATCATTTCGGTACTATGTTCCTTTAAGGAATTTGCATACACTGTTACCAGTTTTAGGCAGGTCAACCTGATTTGATAATCTCGAGGAATAGCAGTGTTGTACTTAACTGTGTAATTATTCTGTGCTGGTTTGAGATCCCAGTGAGGCTTTTTATAAATCTTTCATTGTTTGTCTGTTTCCTGTTGCATACACTGATACCAACTGAAGTTGCAGATAGATGTATTAAAAGTTACTGAAGTTGAATTACACTGCTAACTTAGTAGTTAATTTAACTGCTACAGTTAAAAAATAAATTGGAGAGGAAAATCCAATAACCTGAGTTTGACACTTCTCCGTACCTCCTCAGCACAAGGAAACATTCTGAAACTGCGGTAGTTCACAGGTCAGAGGCAGTGAGGCAAAGGCTCTGTGGGAGCAAGAAGAGTGATCAGCTGAAAGCATGAAGAAAATCTGTGTGTGTGTTCTGGACACTTTCTCTTGGCAAATCTTAAGCTTTGTGGAAGATCTGTAAGCAGTTTAGATGTTAGGGACAATGTTTGGGTAAAACCAAGTGCTAAATTTGATGCAAGTATTTTTACAGAAACTTACTGGTTTTTCTTAAATGTGCTGACATAACAGAAATTGCCCACAGAGAGCATTTCTGGATCATTTTTTAAATACAGTGGCACTTGAGTTAAAAGCAGCTGTATGTTTCTCCCATTCCATTATTTCAATGCCTTAGATGTAATTATGTTAGGTTTTTTCTGAAGTCTTTTTCTTAATGGCTTTTGGGTGTTAGTACTTCCTTACTTTAGCTGAATAGACAAGAGACTTTCTGACACTGCTTGAAGCTAACAGATATCCAGAAAATAAATAAATTTCAGATATTTACTAAGAAATATACTCTAATAACCCAGTTTGGGGAAGAACTTATTCAGCATGACCTGTTTGGAATTTCGTCTCATTGAGGGAGAAATTGGTTTTTTTCTTTCTGTCAAATTTATATGGCTTTACTACTGTAAGTTCAAAATTGGTACTTTTTTTAAAATTAAACCCTTACCCTTTGTGTAATAATCTTATTACATAGTTAGGAATGTAGTTAATTAAAGTTATCTTGAAATAAATACTGAATTTCTAGTTTTATATTACAGAGTTTCTGTATACCTTAACATGGAGAAGGACATTGTCAGTATTGTTAATGTGGGAAAATTTGGCAGTTTTTAATCATTTAATTGCCACAATATTTAGTATCATACTGGACACAGTCACTAGAATACTTGGATGGAAGAATGCCAGCAAAGTCAATTCAAGCAAAGCTTTAATGTTTTAATTGGATTTCACCTTTTTTTTTTTAGTATAGATAGAGATATAATTTAAATTCATCTTCACTGCTTGTTGCTTGGATCTTATCCGCTTGCTTTGACTTGAAAGAATTGAATGCAAATTGCTTCCTTCTTACAGTAGTCTTCCATGGTATAAGTCATGTGAACTCCAAACACTGATTTGTTTCCTTGAAGTATTGCAGCCTGTGCTGCTTTGGATGGTTCTACCTTCTGATTACCCAGGATGCTTACAGTTCTTGAAAATGTCATTGCTTGCTGTCATGCAAGTAATTATATATTTTATAAACTTATATATAATTATATATTATATAAAAATATAATTATATATTTTATAATCCAGTAATTATATATTTTATAAACTTTTATTTTGATGCTTACAGTGAATATTAGGCTTCAGATGTGCAGATCCTTGTGGAATTGAAACTTATGCATGTGCTTCTCTGGCAGGTAACATCAGTTGTTTGGAATACAATATTATGGGAATGTAATATGTACTTGTTTTTGGATATAGCTCTGATGCAAGAATGTAAAAACAGAATGAGATATGAATTAAATACTTATAGGTGTGTGGGGTTTTCCTAACGCCATATTTTGTAATGAACTTGTAAAGTATTTTTCCACTTCATGGTAATAGTTTGCATTTTTCCCAATAGTAAGTTCCATAAGAATTCTTTCTCCTATTATCTAGCACACACCTTGATGCTGATATCATGGAACTTAGCTCTATGTAGCATTCCTAAAGGTAACAGTTTAATTATTCCTTACTTGATAAGAATGTTATCCTTGACTTCTGCCAAAGTTTAACTGTAGAATATTTAAACTTCACTTAATATAACAGCATATTTAGGTAACCAAAAGGAAATAATACCTAAAGATACCCATTTGAAATTTAGGTTATTAAAGATGCCCTTCAATGTAGTTAATGTTTAGGTCATACTTTGAATTGGATACAAGCAGGGCAAGCAGCGAATTAGTCGAATTGGAGTTTGTTCAGTATTATAATCCAGTATTGCCCACAGCACCTACTTGACCTATTTGGCCATTTGGACATTGCTGTTTGGTGTTACTGTCATTACAGAGAGATTTGTTGATTTTATAGTTGCGAATGAGGTTAGCTGGTTATAAAATGTTAAAAGAAGAAAGAGAAAACTGGAAACTAGTTTGGTTTTTTATATTAGAAACTATGAGCAGTCAGAAGAGGGTAAGGAAAGGCATTCAAATGACATGTTAAAGTAGTGAATTAAAGCTGGAGAGGGGAGAATTGAAATTTTGGATACCTATTATGGTGGTTTATCTCTGGCTAGCAACTAAGCCCTACATAGCCTCTCACTGTCTTGTATCAAAGGGAGAACTGGAAGGGTAAAAGTGCAAAAACTTTCGGTTGAGATAATACCAGGTTAATAAAAAAAAAAAAAAAAAGGAAAGAGGGAGAAATGATAACAAAGAAAATCAAACCCAAGAAATATGTGTGATGCAGAAAACAAGCAGTAGCTCACCACCGGCAACCCATTATCAGCCAGTCCCCAAGCAACAATAGGCAAACTGCATACACAGCCCCACCTCATGCCCTAGTTTTTTATTCCTGAGCATGACACCATATGGAATGGAATATCCCTTTGGCTTGTTGGGGTCAGCTGTTGTGGCTGTGTCCTCTTCCAAATCCCTGGGCATCCTGAACCTGCTCACTGGTGGGTTGAAGTGAGAAACTGAAAAAGGACTTGACTCTCTGTAAGCACTGCTCAGCAATAACTAAAATGTTCCTGAATTATCAACAGTGTCTCCAGCAGAAATCCAAAATACAGCACGGCTCAAGCTGCTTCAAAGAAAATTAGCTCTAACCCAGCCAAAACCAACAACACAGGTCTTAGACATTTTCAGAGATTTCTTTGAAATTATGATGGCCTGTAGCAGTGTAGATGAAATGGAAAATTATTTTGAAACTCATGTGCATGACTCATTTTACCTGCTTGGTGGAACAGTTGATGCATACCATTGTAAAACTGCAAAATAATGTATCTCTTTAATCATCTCTAGCTTCTGTGTGCAAAAGCTTCATGTATTTCCATTAATTCTGTGAGAGAGCTGTATAAAGAGGTCTTCTAGAGCTGTGTGGGAATTGAGAGTTTTGGAAGAGGTTTATTTTGTCGTTTCTGCACTTTTAAATAATTAAAATTAGTTCAGTTTTAGGACACATAATCGTTTCAGTGCCATAGAATAATCTGAGCTGTTTTTCATAGTAATTCTATATTTACATCACAGATAATACAGACAAAGCTGTTGTCCTTCCCTAGAGTTTTCATTGCCTATTTCAGTATCTTATGTCCTTTTTTACTTCTTCCTTCCCAGAATGAATGGTGATTCTGAGATAATAAGATTACCCAGCTCTTCAATCCTCTATGTTGCAGTTTTGCTTGTGTGTTTGGAGAGAGGGAGAGCAAAATAAGGAAGTAACCCATGTTTTCAAGCCAGACTTCACCTTTCTTTTTTAGCTAATTTTTAGTTCTGCAGGCTTTACTTTTTCTCATTTAAAAGAATAAATCGGTCAGTGTTCTGGTTCATCTGTCTTGAACAGGTTATTTATCTAGCATGAGAATTGTTAGTTACCTTTATTATAATCTGCTTTTCTGCTGATAATGCTTCTTGAATTTTTGTATGCTTACTACTGGATGTGGTTGATACATGACCATGAAATTGTACTGTGATTGTGTTGTGGCGTGCAGAGCAGAGGGAGCAATCAGACAGTGAAAGAAATAAGATTTTCTCTATTCTCAAGGGTAAAAGTAAAGTTAAAGTCTACTGTTTTACCTCATTCATACTAATAGTATCATACCATGTGCTTACCTGCCATTAAAAGTATTTTAGTCTTTAAAAATAAATTATATCGGCCACTGTAAGAACCTTTCTTTTTATTTAACAAAGGTTATAAAATCAGTAGTTTCACATTAATAGACTTAGGCAATGCTGCTTGAAATGGTAGTAACATTTAATTAGGTTAACACTTTTAAAAGCCTTTTACCTCTGCTCAGTTTTGTTGGCAACTTCAAACTTGGAAGCCATTTGGTTTTATCTGTTGGTTGATAATGTTGTTTGTTGGACAGTCTTTAGAGTATCTCAGGGAGCAGAGTTCCTGAGTGTGAATGCTAAGGTGGGAGATAAAATAATGGAAAGTATGAAGATGCTGGAAGGGAGGAGGAGAGTTTCTTCTCCTTCCTGTTGGTCAGGAATTTGTCTTCAAGCGAGTAGAAGGATTGAATGTCATAACCTGGGAAGAAGGTATACTTTACTGAAACATTGCTGACTATGAGCCTTATTGTTATTATTGTTACTTATTGAGGTGTGCTTGGTGTCTGGAATATGGAATTATTTTTTCATGTTTTGTCTAGTCCTGGGTAGCCCAGATTTGAACAACTTTTGGAGTAGCTGTTTCTGTGATGAACTACTGACCTGCTAACCTCTGGGGCTTACTGGGGGTAAATATGAACATCAGTCTTACCATAAATAAGATGTAGATTTTAAGTTGATGTGCATTCCATATGTTCAGTTTTCTTGATGCTGAGGAAGTCAGTTAGGAAACATATTTGCTACTAGTGATTAGTGATTAAAATACCAGCCTTGAGAATCTGTATTCAGTAAGTGAATCAGTATGACCATGTGAAATGGTAAATGAAAGACAGGATGCAGACAAAGTGTGCTTTTGCTGCATGGGAGCTTAGTTAGAAATAGTAAGTTGGTGGTTTTTTGTCAGAATCAATCCATGCCACTGCTTTAAGGCTTATATGCAAAAATCAAAGTAAAGTGTTTGGTTTAGTTGATTATGGTTTTGCATGTTTGAGCAGGACTTGATAGTGGAATGAATTTCCTGAAAGGATTTCTTAAAGAAAACACACACACAAATATATATTCATTCTTGATCCTATAGAGTTTATTTCAAATATGTATTGCTTCAGCATTGGAAAACCTAGGCTTTATGGAGTTCCCTATGATTTAAGTATGCAACATGACTACAGAATAGACAAGACTACTCTTGAATCAAAGATGTTTCCTAAAATTAGTTCCAGTAATTTAAAATTATTTTGAAAATGTATTGTTAAAAAATTGCTTGAAATGTTTGTCAAAAACATTCAACTATTCATGCTTCTGTTATACATTAAAATAGTATGGAATAGAGGCACTACAGACTTTTTTTCCTCTCCCTTGGTCATTACTGTGGTATCTAACACTGTTTAAAACCCAGGGTGATAGGTGGTCATTAAGATTTCACATAAAAGCTAGTAGTGGTGGATTGTTTGGTTGTGTTTCTGTATAATCTGTGTTTATCAAGCAGCATATACTTTATATCCATTTTGGGTAAGTTAATGTTTCTAATAATACTTGTGTTTTCCTTGTTATTTCTATATATGTCAGCTGTGAATAAGCTGGCCATTTTCTTCACAGAAGTATTCTAGGAGTGTGGTGTTTAGGGGGCATGGCTGGATGCAAATTTAAGCATCCTGTTTTGATTATAGATTTGCAAAATAATAATGATACAGTTTGCAATCAATAGAGGTGAAGAGTAGAGGTACTTATGAAACTGTAAGTATGTCTTTTCTGTTTTATAATAATCCTGGTTTCAAATATTTACCTAAATAGTTTTGCTTTCCAGTAGTTTTCTGTTATTTAATTTTATATTTGTGCTTATGATACCATTTCTATAACTATGCCTTTGTTTCATTTTACAGAGGAAATAAAGGCTGAAACAGAAAAGCAAAGGTATGTGATAGTTCATCTTACTAAGTGATAGCGCTTTTAACATCTTAAAATGTGTACCATAATTAATCTGCATGGGGAGTATGTGCTCTCTCTGAAAAACGTTTTCAACATATTTTGGGTGTTTGGTGGTATCTGGAAATATACAGATAGTGCTGCTTTCTGTGACTGGCTGTTCTGGTGCAAGGCACAGAGCTTGGGAGAAGCAGCAGAAGGTAGCTTAGAGGAAGCAGGGTGGTACTGTCTGGCCTGGGAGCATAGGAAATGGGGATCAGAGTTGGAAAAGGTCTTTGTGGGTGGCACAGAAATTTCTTCCAGTGTATTGGAAGAGCCTTGAAGTGGATTTAGAGAAGGAGGAAGAATGCAGGTAAAAAACTTTAAGTGAGTCATCAAGGGGAGGCGACTGGGGTGAGGAAGTAGGAATGACCAGAGAAAAGTAATATAACTAGAAAAGACAGTGTCTGAAAAGGACCTTGTTAGGGAATAAGTGTAGATTTTTGAAAGCAGTTCCTCTACAAGTGAAGGTAAACCCAAAAACTGACGTTCAGCAGTCTGCTGCTGTCAACAGACTTTTAAGTATTGCTAAGCTGTGGAATCTGTTATTGGTATTTCATTACATGTTCCACAGGATCATCTTCCTCATCCAATGTACCTTGCTAACTCTGAGTCAGGGCTGTGTGGTGAAGACTGTTCATACCACTTGTTGAAAGAATTGGATCAGTGGGTGAAACTGAGGATGAAATTGTTCTTAGACAGATGGGTGCTGCTTGTTCTCCCCTGTAACTGGATTTCAGTTTTGGTAAATAATTTAAACCACAGCTGTCAGAGTTGGATGCTAATGATTTCTGCTTCATCTCCTGGGTATTTGAACAGAAATCTACAATGTTGGTTTTCACTTCTAGCTGGAATAAAGTTTCAGAACTTTGTTTCAGAAGATGTAAAGGAAAACTTAATATCAAATATGCTGAAAAATTTAGTCTTGCAGCTTATCGAATCGGGCATGTAAAACTTAGTGGGTACATCTGATTGAGACTGTGCTTCGCTTTCCACCAGCAAAATAAAGTCAATACCATGAGCTCATAGTAAGATTGTAAAAATAAATTTAATATTTTTGTACTGTTTAGAAATTTTTTCATCAAGCGCCACAAGATTATCTCAGACAGAAAGTAATAATGTGAATTTATAATAGGTTTTTCTTAGGGTAATATAAATAAAGCAGAAGTCTACCTTGTGAAGCACAATAAGATAAAATGCTTTATGTTAAATATTCAGTGAGCAATATTTGATCTGGGCACTGAATAAGGAAAAGTAATATCTTGTCCTGTAGTTAAATATCATGCTAAAACTAATGAGACCACAGAATTAAAATTATTTGTACAAATATGGTTGAGCTGATTCATAACTTCAGGTGCATAATTTCTGCCCTGTTAATGTCTGAAGTCATGATTTTTTGGGGGGTAGAGTGTGTATGTCTTCCTATATACATTTTCTAAATAGATTCTGATTTCTTCAGTTCTGTCTTTATTTTGACAGTAGCCTTTTGCTGCTGTGAAGGCTTTGCTGGACTCGGAAATCATGAATGGACTTCTCTATTCTTATTGTAGAGTCAAATATTTTAGGTGCAGTTGAAAATACTGTTTTTCTAGGCCCTAGAAGAGAGAAGCTTCTTAGTCTATTAAATTATTTTCAGTTTCTTACTTCTGTAATAGAGATTCAATTACCTTAATAAGGGATATCTAATGATGATTCTTTAAGTTTTCCTGTCCCTGTTAAAGGTATCTAACCTCAGTTAACCTGGAATGCAATGAAGAATAGATAATTTCCACCTTCCAGAATTTTTGCATGGAAAACAGCTTCTTTTGTTTTGCTGTTTGTTTTTTAAACAGACCTGGTATTTGGTAGTGGGGAGCAGGGGAAAGGAATAGAAAAGCACAGGCTGGTTTATGTAACCATTACACAGCAAATGCTGCCAAAATAATTTTCCCAGTCTATTGTTTGATACATACCTTAGTCTTTCTCTATGGCTAATATATACATATAAGCATATTTCATAATTCCCATGCTTGGGAGATGCCTTGGTGGAAGAATGTTTTGGGGATAGTTTCTGGGTTTAGAAACAATTCACTGACATTAAGAAGAGAAGTCCTTTTAAATTTCTCTTTTCCCCTCCCTGCTATCCCCTTCCCTTACATTGTCAGCAATGTGATGAGCTTACTGAGTTGCTTTTCCAGAGACAAATGTGCATCATCTTCCATATTTCATATCTTGCCCATTTTAAAATAGCTTTCAATTAAGAGATGCTCCAGGCTTATGCAGCAGCTTGCTGTGGCATGGGTGCTTCATTTTCAGAATCTCATCATGGCCTGTTCCTTGTTTTGAACAATTCTGGGTCTATTTCCAGAGTGCTCTTTTAACTTAATTTTAATGGTTTCAATGGACGTAATCACTAGATGAGGAGCAGTCTTGTCATAAGACATAAGCAACAGATAACTGCCCTTTCATTCCTCAGAGTAAAGCTTTTATAGGAGTATCAGAGAGGTTTAAGAACGTAGAAGAATTGTGTACTTCCTCTGCAACTTATCTGATTAGGGTATTGTTCAAAAGAGCTCTGCTTCCAGCAACACAGGGCAATAAATATAGTTGTGCATCCAACCAAAAAACAAACCTCTGCTTTTAATCAGGAAAAAGATGTGTAGGGATAAATTCTTAAACCTTCAAAAGAGATTTATTCAATAAAAAGTAGCATCTTAATGCTGATTGTTCACTCTTAAGACTTAGAATTTGGGTGCTCTTTTTAAGCAACCTGAACAAGGAAATCTGTTTGAATGTGGTGCCAGATATACTCTCAAGGGCAATCCAGCCTGCTCCTTGAAAAGCTGCAACTAAATTGTATTGATTAGTTTAAGGCCCACGCCATAATGCATGGGACTGCAGTCATGCTTTAGATTTATAATAAACTCTTAGCAGTTCATTTTTCTACTTCAGGAACATGAAATTGAATGCATTCCTTGTAGCATCTGATTTAATTAGCAACATGCATAGGACCTGTATTTGAATGCAGTTGTTCTGTAAAGATCTATTTTAATTACTGCAAGAATTCTGTAACGCTTTCCTACAGAATATGACATTTTGCACTTTTTTAAATACTCTCAATCAAGTCTGTGTAAGACAATATAGTTTACCTTTTATCTAAAGATACATGTGTGCACAAAAATGGTTAGGAATGCTTTATATAAAGGTGATGAGTTATGCTGTGAAATGAAAAATCTGAACATCTTTCTTTGAGCCAAACTGCATTGATGCACTCATATTAGTGAAAATTGACCCATTCTTAATTATCCTTTTTTTGTAAGTATTAATGAGCATGACCTTTGTAAAGGTGGTATAATCAATAAAACTTCACCAACTCATAATTTTCTTGCTTTTGTACAGTTGGTAATTTCTGATAATTTGCCTAAGTGAGATACATTGGTGACCACTGAACTGTTAATTTGAGTGGTGTTACGTGAAGCAGAGGTGAAGATGAAGGTTTAGCTTGTTTTATTTTGTTAGTTTGTTGCTTTTGCTCGTCTAGTCAGGGGAGTCCTTTGGTATTTGAGAGGAAACAAGTCTCTGTGACTCCAAACCTGCAGGGACCACTGAATATTCCCTTAGTGTGCAAATGGGTCAATTTGCCTGGTCCACAAAGGAGCCATGAAGTATAAGACGTGTTAAGAATACTTTACGTATTACCACTGTTAGCTTTATAGAAGTTACTATTTCCTGAAGTTAATTTTCTTGATATTTTATTTCATTCATAAACATCGTGGTGGTGAGAACTATTTGTGTGATCACTTTACAGTATTCTAATCCAATCATTCTGTTTAGTCCCCCTCATGGAGAAGCAAAGTCTGGTTCAAGCACTCTTCCACCTGTGAAATCAAAGACAAGCTTTATTGAAGCAGACAAATACTTCCTACCATTTGAATTGGCATGCCAGTCCAAGTGCCCCAGGATTGTCAGTACATCTCTAGATTGTTTACAGGTCTGTATGAAGATGAACTTTACCTATCAACTGTAAAATCCTGTTGCTTTGGAGGGGGAGTGCAGTTGTATGTCATAAATAGTATCATGGGGTTTTTATTATTTTACTTAATTGCACAAACAACCAAATAGAATGTATTTCTCACGAAAGATGAATATGTGCCTTATTTATTATGTAATGTATGTATGTGTTTCTTTGTGTACATATGTATTACCACAGTTACATATTTGAGTTACTATGTACAGCTACCTATTTTCAGGTGTTGAAATGTGTGTTGAACTAACACAGCAGGTATAGCATTAGCAAATTCATTTTATGCTATTTACAATTGCAGTAAAATATTTTCAGTTCAAGATGTCTAGTCTCTCAAAACTCTGAGGCTCCTGTAATGTATTCAGAAGAAATTCTGCAGCATTGTATTTAGCCCTTCACTCCTCCAGAGCAGCCCTACAATGAGTTCAGTTTACAGTCACAGGCACATGTGTGCCTGGCCTGCTCTCATACCATGATGCTACTCTGTGTAGCATGGGGATTTACAAATACTCTTGTGCCTAAAGTGTTCAGAAGATGATCTTACTAATTTTGTAATAAATTCCACTTTTAAGTATTGAAGACCTAAGGAAAGAAAAGGATACTAGAAGACTTAAAAACAGAAGAAACACTTAAAAATAGAACACTAGCTAGTTGCTTAAATAGAAAGCATTTGCAGCTGGTTTATCTGGTATAAAAAAATATTTGTGAGTTGACTGCATATGAAGATGTGTGATGCTAGTTTTTAGAATCCTGTTTGTTTTAAAACATTGTTAACTGATGAACAAAACCTTTAGTCTTAAACTTGCAGCAAACTTTGTATTGCAGTTGCTGACTGAAAATGGAATAAGTGAAATAAATGGATATGTAAAAATCCTTGGTGTTTTATGAGACATGGGGTAGAATATACTGTTTTAATTGTTCTGTGCAAGTTAGATCAACTGAATTTATTTATTATAACAAAAACCTGGCCTGATTTTTTAAGCTTATATTTACATGGTTTTTTTTCTTCTCTCCAGAAACTTATAGCATATGGGCACTTGACAGGGAATGCTCCAGACAGCACAGCTCCAGGAAAAAAACTAATTGATAGAATTATCGAGACAATATGTGGCTGTTTTCAAGGCCCCCAAACAGACGAAGGGGTTCAGCTACAAATAATAAAGGTAACACGTTTAATACTTCTGTATTTATAGTGATGGCAGCAGGAAGACATTCATGACCCCAGAGTTTAAAAGAAGAAGTGCTTATTTGTAAATGTCATGGTAGTTTTAAAATATTTTCTTGATCCAGTTTCTGGGAGATTGAAACTCCTTGTCCTATGCCCATCCCCTAATTTCTCCAGCTTCATTTTGGGTGAACTCATGGTTATGGCCTCAAGTCTTGTACCTGGACCACTGGGTGAAATTTCATTCACAGCAGACCTGTGGAGCCTCTAATTGAGAGGAATTACTGTCAAACAATCCAGCACTCCCAGTGGGGGAAATCATAATTAAGCAGCAAATTTTAAAATCCATTTTGGAGTTGGTTGATGAAATGCAATTAGACCTGGCAGTTGGACATTACCATGGTAGCTTTGTGCTGCTGCGTTACACACTTTTGCTTGAAGGAGGTCCAGGCTTTCTTTCCACAGCTTACATGAATGTTGCATGTGGAGTTTGTACGAATGTTTCTGGGGAACCTGTTTTCTGATTGCAGCCATTAATTATGGGTATTTATTGCAGGAAGTTACTATGCTAAGTACTAGAATTTAGCTGCCTAGTGGAAATGCTGTACCCTGCTCCTGTAACAATGGTCTTTGAATCACTGCAATGGTGAGCAGCAGTAAAGAATACAATTGAAATTAGTTAAGGGATATGGAGTGTTTGTTACTTATAATCTTGTTTATAAGTATCCTGAGGCACTGGCATTTCTTGCAGATTGTATTTACTTGTTTCAGTGCAAAGAATGTAGTTTGTTCTTCTCCCCCTTTTCATAGCTCATTCCCTGTTCTTTTTTGTACTCCACTTCTTCAGCAAAGAGCTGTTATAAATGTTGTTTCATGCTGCCGTTCTCTAGATTTGTTGTGTTGTTTTGCCCAAGCGTTTAAGATGTTTTTCATCCTGCAAAGGGAAGTTTTCATTGATTTAAACTTTCAGTGGCTGAAACTATTACAACTCTCTCTCACTGTAATACTGTCTCTCTGAATGCTTTCTTCTTCCAGTCGTCCCTGCCTGAAGGGGTTTTTCTAAGAGCTGATACTCCTTCTGTCCAGGAGAGTAGCTGAGAAAGTAAATTCTTCAACAATTGTAAAATGCATTAAGTGTGTCTACTTACTTAGTGCCTCAATTTTTTTACTGTGTAGATTTAGCTAATTGCCATGGTAGAATGACTGTGAAAGTGGAGAGTGCTGTTCTGACTTGGACTCCATCTTTGTCCAATACACTGAACACTATAAAAAACTTGAAAATTTTAAATAACCTTGGCAGAGACCTGAACTTTTGATTTTGGAGGAATAATGAAACTGTTCCGTCACATTGTTTTATGCTTCATAACTCTTCAATTCTGAGATGAATGTGGACCCTGCTTCTCCAGTATGATACGAAGGATGGATTATATATCTTCCTAGATTTTTCTGTGGTCCTGGTGGTTAGTATTTTGTCTGAAGAATTTTAATTCCATCAGGGAGACAGAAGGCAGGGGACCTGAGGTTTCTTGCTCTGGATCTCCTGCTTTCTTGTGCTGGTGCTCCCAGGCTGTTACGCACAACATAGGCAGCACTCCCACAGGGCAGCTGCCTCACCAGCACCACGGTGAAAGCTGAGAACTTTGATCACTTGGACATCTTCCTCTCTGGAGGATTGTCTTGGTTCTGCATGCAGAATCAGTGGCCCTTGCATAGCTTGCTGCCCTCACTCTGGGATCTGGGAGCCATCGAGGGTAAGAGTTTACACACAGTGCTGTTTCTGAGTTACAAGGTGGCTTTGCAGGGGTGGAGTCATCTTAAGTCTGTTCCCAACAACCAGAGCCACTGAGACTCTCTGAAAATACCTTTCTGCTGACTACTAAGGAAATAATCTTGCTGACACCGAGGAGTATAATTTGCCTTTTTTTAGTTATCTAAGCTTTAGAGTCATGTCCTGTGGTAGTTTTGATGGTGGCCAGTTTAACTTTTCTGCTCCTATTTTTGCTTGCATGTTCTCTTCTCTCTAATGCCCTTGTTCTTCATCTACCAACCCCGTGATGAACCAGACTGGGAAATTGGCTTTTTCCTTCCTTTTTGCTTGTGGTTTAGTTCGATTTGGTGTTATGCTGATATGAAGCCATGTAACTTTCTTGTGTAGTTGTTGTGGTGGGGATTGTTGTGCAGAACAAATGCAAGTAATTAGACTGCTGATGCAATTAAAAGTGGTTTATTCAAATTGTGTGTGAAATAACATCCCTTGATTGAATCTTTCTGCCTCCAGGCTTGCTTTCCTACGGCAGTTGTGGCATTTGAGGTGTGTGAGTGCAGACTTGCGCTTACAGTTGCAGAGGTCTTAGCTGAAGTTCTGTTTACATTTATTCTGGCCTTTTGGTGCCTGAAGAACTAAAGTTATGATGAAACTTGTACTTTCTTATTTTAATCTGTGAAGAAGGAATAGTGATGAGGAGGAAGGATGGGACACCTTATCAACTGTTTATACTCATGTGTTTTCTTTCCTTGGTTTGCTGTATGAAAAGTATTCACTATTATCTAGGTACTTCTACAGTTTAACTTATTAGAGTTTGGCAGACAAGAATCATTGCATATGCTTTATATTTGTAGTGTGAAAAGTTGAATGTTATTTAAAGACTCTTAGTGTCACTTAAAATCAAAAATTATTTATCTATGGAGGTTGTTTGATATATTTGTTGTTTTGTGGTTTAAGCAGTTCAGTTTCTTGTGTTTTTTCAAAAGTCAGTCCATACTAACATGTTATTTTGTGATATGTAAATGTTTGGACTTCAACGTGACAAAATTATTCAAGTTAAAAAAAAAATTATTGAAAATAACCCTCTAGACCCTGTCAAAGGAAACAGAATTATGTGGTTCCAGCAGCTAATTAACACTAGAGAGAGGAGCTAGGGCTGCCGTGTTTTATGTGCTGTTCCAAGTACTCGAGAGTTTCCAGGCAACTGAATTACGAAATTAAGACAAAGTAAGCCCGTGCTGATCAGATGACAGCTGTAGTGTGTCATAAATCTTCCAAAGATAAGATGATCAGAGTTGGCTGAGAGGAGGAAAAAACTGACCCTGAGCTGAAAATCATTCTCCTGGTTGTAATCACATTACATTGTTGTAACCATTCTGTTCTTATAGAATATTCAGTGTGGAAGGAATCAAAAGTTTAGAGTTATAGGTGGATGCTGGATGTGTTTAGCAGAGGATTATTGTTAATTTAGTTTACTTTTAAAATTACGTTCGTTTTGCCTCACAAGGCATGATACTTCCTGCACTGTTCTAATGCATTTGTTTTAAATAATAGAAAATTCACTCAGCAAACGTGCTTCAGGCTAAAAGAAAAAATATTGTGGTTGTCACACAAAGATAAGATAATCGGTAACTCAGGAAATCATTCTGAAGTTTTTTCTCCTTTCCCAAAGTCATCCAATGGTTGTTTATAAAAACAAGTATGCTTCATTTACACTAAGTAGGTGGCAGCACAGAACAGTAGGATCTTTCTCAAACGCAGAACAATAGAAGGATTGGAGGGAAAGCATAAGGAAGCAAACAGTCAGGGTGGTAGCCAGTAGTTTCAGGGCAAAGAAGGCTTGTTGGCTGTTAGTATTTTTGCAGACTTTGTGACAAAGAAAGCTTTTGTGGAAGGACCTGAAGAAGAAAGAAGTGGTGCTAACCTTTCGCAAAGGTTCCCTTCCATGCCTAAAGAACAGCAAGGGAAGGAGTAAATAAAGTAGGCTTTTTTTTTTCTTTCCTTTATTTATTAGCTCACAGTGAAGATACTGGATGAAAACAGGTGAGCTAAGTGTGACCAGAAGGAGTAGGAACTCAATTGCAAAAAGCCTTGAGCAGTAAAACTTTACGTGGTAGAAAAGGGCAGCATAATATTGTGACTCCATAGGAGAAGGTTGCTGTTCTGACCTCTGCAGAGAGCCATTTTTCTGTCCAGGCTTTGCTCCTAGGCTTTGTCCTACCCCATCCCTTCTCGTAGCATGTATTTAATACTCTGCATTTACTGAAATCATTTTTAAAACAAACAAAACCCCAAAACTAAACACCAGAGAACGACGTGTGGGTGCTTTTATTTTCTATGATTTTGAATTGTATTAATGAGTTGCTGTTGAAATAGCACAGGTGGCTTCATGCCCCGAACCTGTTGCAAAGTAAGCAGTAAGAGTGTATGGCTGGGAGGAAGGCAGAGATTTTGTTACTCCACCTCTCAGAAACAGTTGTTGTGTAGCAGTTTTAAGATCTTGTGTCATCCTGCTTAACTTGGGACCGTTGCTGAGGTGGCTGTCCTCTACTCATCTGTTGCTCCTCTCTTCTTCCTCTTGTTGGACATAGTAGCTGTTGGGTCACAGAGTAAGGCTGGGGAGTAACGTACAAAAGTACTAAAATGAGAAAGGAACGGTTTTTTTTTCTAACATATGAGTTCCCAAGGGTTTTAGAGGAGCAGCACTGCCACTTCTGATCATAAGCTGTGGTTTCTCAGGGTTAGCTGTCATGCCATTGTGATAATGATGTACTCGTTTATGATAGACAATCAGGTGATTTTGCTCAGGGCATGTCAGCAAATTGAGCCTTAAATGGAAGCTGCCAAGAGGGAAGGATGTTCAGAAAGTAATTGTAAAATACTTCCTGTTTTGCATTCATTCTCATATTTCTACTGGATTGTTGTAGTAGAGGAAGAGAAATGGCACTGAAATGTGAAGTTAGCATGACTAATAGCCTGAGGATGGCTCTAAATTGTAAGGAAGATGAAAGATACTAGCAAGAGATTAAAGCTAAAAATGCTTATCAGTTTGCAAATGGTTTGCAAATGTGTATAGTAGTCATTAAGATTAGTATCTAGTGCCTGGGAAGGAAATAAACCCAAAGAAGAAACTATTGAGTGCTCTGTAAAATCATCTGTAGTTTGGTATCTGCAAGGAGATGCCCTGTAGAAAAACTGATTCCTTAGTCTGCACAGAATATGGTATTCAGTGAATTTGGATTAATATATTAAAGAGGTATTTCTCTGTTTGTTTGAAGCATTTCTTTGTCTCCACACCTCTAATCAGATAACAAGCATACTGAAGAAAACTTAGGAAATTCAAGCTGTTAAGCCAATTAAAACAAAAGAGCACATAGTCTATCTGTAGCCTTGTCACCTTTCTCTACTAGCTGGCTCTGCTTTCTATTATTAAAAGTTGGGGAAAAGAACCTCATAAGACTTCGCTGAACTGAGATGGAATTTAAAATTGGATTTTCAAATATCAGCTTCTCAACCATCCAAATTTAGGGAGACAGGAAGTGACACAAAGGTGTTACTTTATGAATGACATCACTAGAACCAGAGATGGAGAACTGATCCCCTGCACCTTTTCATTAGTGTCCCAAATGCTAGGCTGCAAGAGGTCTCGTCTTCCAAGTGAGAAGCTGTAGGTGGTTCTTAAACTGGTGTATTGAGTGTGTGTGTATGTGTCAGTGGTATAATTTGTAACTGAGTCAAAGAAATATTAAGTAAATCTCAATATGTACTGTATTAGGTCCAAACAGTAGTGGCTTGGAAAAAACAGCTGTTTATGCCTGCATCCACTTGTTCAGCTTTTTTCAAAAGCGGCTGATTTTACTTTTTATGGGTTTGAGTGAGTGATAGGTACTATTTCTCCACTTCTTGGTGCCTTGTGTGTATAGAAGTTCTGACAATGTCAGTCAGAGATGTGAGGTTTAATGATGGTTTAATGAGTAAATTACCTAACACTTGAAAAAACTTTTGTTTTTAACTGTGATAAATTTACAAAAGTAGGAGCTTTCCAGTGCTTCAGTTCTTTCTTACCTACCCTGAACATCCCATTAAATGATTAGTCTGTCAAAGTTTTTAATGTTCAAAATTCCCTGATTCCTTCTGCTGGATTACAGTGATGAATATAAACTGTTGTGAACCAGGCTCTTCCCCTTTCCTTCCCCTCTCCAATACACACTCTAACAATGTTTTCAAACCCTTTCCTCAGCTTTCATCTGCCTCTATTTCTTCCCTTTAATCCAACCTGCCTCTACCTCACATAAAGATAATTTGTTCCTTACTTCTGTGTTATCTGATCTTTAGGAAGCTTATGTGCATTTTTTTTAAAGAGAAGCAGATATTAGCTCAATGGGAAGAAATACGTGAATTTCTACATAGGGGGCAACACAATTTTCTAGTATGTATTAAAAAAAGCTTTTATAAAGGACAGTTGTCTTACTATAACTGTCATTATTCAAATCTATATGTTCAATCATTGTTCATCACATTTACATTTATTTCTGAAACAGCTTTTGATCCTTTTGGCTTCCCTTCCAGGTTTTAACAGGTAGTCTGTTCCTGTTTTATGACTAGAAAATTTGAAAACGAACTCTATTAGCTACCTCTCCAATGGCTCCATTGGTTACTTCTTGCTGTTACATGCTATGAAACATATATTTCATAGATATGTGGATTAAAAACACTCAGTTTAATATAACTGGTAAATATGATTTTCCATATGGCTACAAGAGTGTGTGGGAAAACATAATAAAATTGCAGTTCAAGATACATATTTAGATAAATTTTAGAAACAATCCAGTTTTGGTATTTATTAATGTGCAGACTGTTTGATTGATAAATGTTTTGACCGGTAAATATATATGTGTGTGTGTGTGTGTTTCTTTATCTAGGCTTTGCTCACTGCAGTAACATCTCAACACATAGAAATCCACGAAGGAACAGTGCTACAGGCTGTAAGAACATGTTACAATATCTACCTAGCAAGCAAAAATCTTATCAATCAAACTACAGCCAAGGCTACTCTAACACAAATGCTGAATGTCATTTTTGCACGTATGGAAAACCAAGCAGTGAGTATCTCAGTATCTTTTGCTGGAAGCTATCTATTGAAAGCAAACCAGCTTTGAGAGATTTGTTTCATCATTATTAAAGCTTTTTGGGTATTCTAACTTGGGTACTTTGGGGCAAAAAAAGAATCTGGTATCTGATATTTTTCCTCTTGTGTTTTATACTCTGAAATAAGTGGAAATGTGGGGTTTCGGGGTGGGGGTGGTGTGTAGGTTTTAAACTTCCCATAATGGTCCACTATATTTAATAGATGTATTTACCTCAGAGGACATCTTGTTTTGACTTTACATGTTGCTTTGGCTTTGCATGTTTTCATAATCCATTAGACAAGTCGCAGAAATTCTTCCCTTTCTGGGGATTCCAGAAAAAGGGATCACAAAAAAAGTCTGCCTTGATGTTTTTCCAAGCACTCCTTGTTTACTGTTACATCTACTCCCTGAGCTTCCTTATAGGGCAGGCAGACAACTCTTGGTCTTATGGTTTATGTAGTGTGGTCATCCCTTCTTTGAACTATGTGCATAGTTGGGAAGCAGCCCTCTTGCAATGGATTATCCCATGATACTGAAGTTATTTATAATTAAACAAAGATGCATTTTCTTAAACTGTTACAGCTTTAGGAAGGCACTGTGTAAGCAGAGACAGTAGAGATGTCATCTTTATAAAATAATGCATGTATCTTCTTGTTTTATTTTAATAGTGAAGTTCTTGTGTGTTTGCAATGCTTTTGTAGCTTCAGGAAGCCAAACAGATGGAAAAGGAAAGACACAGACAGCAACACCATCTTCAGCAGTCTCCAGTAAGCCATCATGAGCCTGAATCACCTCAGTTGAGACATATTCCAGCACAGACTTGTCAGCTGTCCAAAGACCATGAGAGAGAGCTTGACCACAGCACAAATGATGTGGACAAGAACCTTCAAGAAGATATTGAGGCAGAAAATGGATCTGACATTTCTAGTGCTGAAAATGAACAGACAGAAGCTGACCAAGCCACAGCAGCAGAAAGTAATCAGTGTGTATTTCTGTTTCATGGAGGGAGGGAAAAGGTCTGTAAAAAGAAAGGCTTGAGGACTGTCTTTTTTCTCTCTCCCAAATCTGGAGTCAGGCATAAGTTTTCAAGTAGTTGACTTATGCAAAATGCCCATTTGTCCTTGTTCCCACTGTCCATCAAGAGTATCCTTTAGTCGTACACTGTGTTGTACTCTCTCTATCAAAATTTTTTTTTGCATCTATGTAATATTGTGAAAGTTTTTGAGAATAACATCTCAAAACCATCAAATTTTCAGTGTTTAATGTATGTGAAGATACAAAATTAATGTATTTATTGGCATAGGCCTATAGATTAATTGCCATTTACAGGTTAAACTCTGGATTTCTTACATTCTGCAAATAACTATTTTTGAAGCATCCAAACATTTATTAAGCAATTTGTAGTTGAATTCTGAAATATAAAGTGAAAGCAAAATACTTTCTTATTTTCAGAGTTTCTCATTAATACTTGTTTGTGTTTGTTTTTCTTTATAAAGATCTTTCTAAAGCTGATGGAGGAACATACGATGGTGAAAGCAATGAGTGTGAAGAGAAGGCACAAGAAATTGTAGAAAGTATTGTGCAGGAAATGGTGAACATAGTAGTTGGAGGTATTATATTAATATCTGCCTAGTCAATAGCAACTGTGGTCTGATTCGTGACCTTAAGAATTATTTTACCACTTTCAAATATTTAACTGAAATTTAAAATCATTTAAATATGATTTAGATGCTGAAGAAGACAGTGTCAATTGTTAGACTTTAGCTGTGCATTATTTAACAGTAAAATGGACAGGATTTCATACATTGATTTACATTCTTTATTTTGTAGACTAATGTTCTTTTAAAATACAAGTTCTGGGTGGCTTTTTGTTTTTTATTATTATTATTAGTATCATCATCGTCTTTATTATTCTATATGAACACTTTTCAGAAATGGTTCCCTCTCTGTAGTAGCAGTGTATCACTGTATTTTTCAGTTTGTTGGAAATTGTGTATCAGACTAGTGAGTGATGTCTCCTACCAATACTTCTTGGAAACTTGGTGGAGTGGTGACACTGGCAATGTGAAGTTACAAGTAAATTTTTTATTGTATTTCTCATTAGTGGGAGTCAATTTTTAGAGTTCTGTAATGCCATAAATTCTGCCATAAGCTGCTCCCGATGATTGTTTTAATATTTAAATGTTGATTTTAAAATCTCTTTTTAATTTTTAAACTCATGTAACATTTGTTAATAATTTTTACATTTTTTCTGATAGATGTGGAAGGGACTGCAGGTGGTGATGGCACAACTGTATCGTTAGAGGACGGCAGTGACAGTGAAAACATTCAGGCAAATGGAATTCCAGGGACTCCAATTTCTGTTGCTTATACACCATCTTTACCTGATGACAGATTATCTGTCTCTTCCAACGATACTCAGGTACAGGCAGTTATAAATCAGGAAATTCTGAAAAAAAGTATTGTTTTAAATGGTGCACTTGTGCAGAGTGATTTGTGTAATTCCATAAAATAAGTTACTGAGATGAATTTCAAGTGTTGTCACGTTATTCCACTTTAATGAACTACTTAAATGAAATTTTTCTGAACAAATTTTGTGTGCAATGTCTTTTGTATCCCAGCATGTTTTTAGCTGCCCCAATGCGTTCACTGTTCCAAGATTAGAGAACTCAGTGTCCTGTTTTGTGAAGTGCTCTTGAGAAGCTATAAAACTAGTATTCAGTATACACAGTGAAACATACAGCGAATTATACACATGCCTGTGTAATTTTAGTGTGTTCTTTTCAAACAATAAATAGAAATTTCAAGCTGATAGCATGATGTTAATGCAGTGAATTCAGATTGAGTTTCATGTCTGAGAGGATTTGATTTCCATTAACAAAATAAATGTGAAAATACACTCCCTGTGTTGTGTCAGACATGTGTACATTTGTCAGCTGACCAAGAGTATCTGCTCTTGGTCAGAGAGTACTGAGTAATTACGTTTGAGAATAATAATTTTAAGTGTAAAAAGTTACAGTCACATAGGCCGTACAAATAGAAAACTAACATCAAATGTGTTGCTTATATGTGGAACAATAATACAGAATTGCAAGAACTTAGTAATAGGAGTGTTTATGGTACCATAGAAATTTTATCAAATGTATCTAGTGGCAGATAGCTAACGATTCACATTCTATTAAAATATTGAGTGTTTGGGTCTTTTTAAACTAGTTATCTACTGAAGGTGCTTGGCAGCAATCACTGCAAATTACCCTACTTAAACCTGACCTAACTAATTTCATTACACTGTTTAATTAATTTTGACTTTTTACTGAGTAGGCAGTTTTTAGTAGTGACTTTCATTTCAACTGGATTGCAGAGTGTTTTGTTTTAGTCTTGAGATCATAAAGCTAAAATTAATTAATTATATTTGTATAATATATTAACTTCTTACTGCTCGGAGGTGGGGATTTCCCTACACAAGCTGCTAATGCAAAATGGAATACTGAAATATGTTAACTTCCTTAGGAATCTGGAAATTCTTCAGGACCTACCCCTGGTGCTAAGTTTTCCCACATTTTACAAAAGGATGCCTTCCTTGTATTCAGGTCACTGTGTAAACTCTCCATGAAGCCCCTGTCAGATGGACCACCAGATCCAAAGTAAGTAGAATTTAAGAGTTTTCTCAGTGAATATGAAAATAAAAATAAATTACTTAAATATTTTTATGAGTCCTGTTGCTGAGAAAATGATGGTATCATGAAAAGGACCTAAAAACTTTAGAAAGGTACTTTTATGTTTTAATGCATCTTTTGTATACCTGTTTAGAAGTTTCTTAACACCTATCCTTTTACAAGTACATCGTGTTCTTCCTACTTGCTGTTTATAATGCCTTTACAAAGGGTTTGTATAGAAAATCTTCAGGTATTTCTGGTCTTGCTCACATTGCTCTGCTTTTGGTATCTTCTGGGTTTGTAACCTTTGCTGGTTATGCCCCATAATTTCTTTCATCTCTTGCATATTGCTCACCATCCAAAACATACCCCTTAATTGGCTCCTGGGAAGAGAATTAACTCTACACCAGCTGAAACCAGTGTATTTGCATATCCTGTACACACATTCAGCTCTTCCTCATCATCTTAATGTAAGCTCCTCACCTGGAGCTGATAACTGGTTTTGATAAATTCATGATACAGTGTTTCATTCTTTTGTTCAGGTTGGACACTTGTCAGCCTATTTAATCAAAACACAAATGGTTGATAATAAATTATTTGGCTGTTTTTTTCTGACTGACAATACCATGTTTTCAGTTCATTTCTAGAATTGTTTGTTGTAAAGCAATTTTAGATTCTCCTCTATATAGATGGGTGCCAGTATTGAGTGTCAGCAGAAAGGTTTGCTTTCTGATCTTGGATTTATATGCATATAATTTGTATACATTTTTTTGCATGTTAGGAACAGTTGCTAATAATTTTCAAGAGGAGTACTGAAGTACTTTTTTGTTCCTAAGAGATTAAATTAAAACTGTAGTATGATTTCAGATGACAGTGAAAGGCCTGGTATGCTTCAAAATAAAATCAGCTTTACTCTTCCGAGTTTTGCTTTTAAAGCAAGTAACTTTAAGACAGTTTAGTTTAATCAGTGATGTGTGGTATGGATTTAATAAGTTGAAAAAGATATGATGTAGTCTAAAGGGTTTGAAGGTTTAGTCTGGAAACGTTTTTAAATTATCTAGCAATGTACTATGGAAAGTCAGGACATTGGAGAATGAAGACTGAGGCATGAGGGTTTTCCTCACTATTTCTGAGAGCTGTCTTCCAGGAAATGCCATGAAAATCTTGTGGGTTTAGTTAGTACTCTGAGACTGAGCCTGTCCATTTATTAAAGGCTTTAATGGATTAACTCCCTTTGCAAGAGCAGTAATAGCTATTGAGGCACTTGGAGAATCTCATCTGAATCCATAGAGTCCTTGACATTTGTATTAGAACTGGTGAAGCTCCTCATACAAACAAATTGGAGAAAAAGGCCTTTAGGGCAACAGAAATTCACTGCAAATACATTTGAAGATAACCCATATTTGGAGAAGTGCCTAGAATTTATCAGTGGTTCTGAGGAGGCATTGATGGCTTTTTGAACTATTGCAAACATGCTGTAATTGGAAGAGGAGGCGTAGGATATCTATGGCATTTCAAGAGTCTTATCTGCCTCTTTAAAAATCTTATTTTCAATGAAATCTGTTATGAAGTCTGTAAAAAAAATATTTTCAAATTTTAGGTAACTGAACATGAAGCTTTAGCTTAAAATCACAAGTCTTGGAGTTAAGATCAGCATTTTGCTTCCTGGGAACCTGGTTAATATCTTTGGTTTTTTCTCTGGAATAAAATAAGATGGGGGTGAAATATAGCTCAAAGATTTGCTTGCTGGTTTTTGTTTTTATGTTAAACCTGTTCTAAATTAAGTGAGCTGTACACATCATACAAAATTGTTAAGGTCAGCATGTTGGGATTTCAGGTAGGAGCTGGCACTTGCTGGAAGTAGGCAATATTTAATATCTATGACTGAAATTTTCTTCATATTTAAGTGCTTACATTCCATAGCATTTGGTATAGTCTTGTCATGTGCTGTCTGCACACCTGGTACCATGTGATACAAAATCAAGCCTTTTGCATCAAAAGAGATAGTTATGTCAGCTTCCATGCAGTGCCAGCACCAAGCATTTTCTTGAAGAACTCCTATGGAGAGCAGTTTTGGGGCATTGACTTTGACTTGCAGCCCATTAGGGGAAATGTGATGGACAAGTCCCTCACTCAATTTGACTGGCTGTTTTCTTCTCAAAGGCATCTTTAGGAAAAAAGTCTGCTGTTGTAATTATATTCTGAGTTTGAAATGTTTGCAGATTAATTTCTCCATCCCACTTTGGGCAGAAATAATTGAGTTTATTTGCAACGTGCTTAATATTAATTAGCGGTTTTGGTTTTAGTTAGATTGGAGGTATTTTTTTTTTCCCATTAAGCTTATATATTTGCACTATATAGCAAATATCCAGCTACTCTGTGTCACAGATTGCCTTGGAGCACTGCTTACTTTGTCTGGGCTGTACTGGATGAAAAATTTCCTGCCATTGTTTCCGGTGTTTCGTAACTGTCCTCTGTCAGGGGTGGTTGTTTAATGAAAGCTGTGGACTGTCCTGTTGGGGTAGCCAATTGTGTGTATACCTCCCCTTCAGAAGAGATACAGCCTTTTTTGGAATGGTCAGGAGTGGGAAGGAGCATCAGGGGTCTTAGGAGAGAATGGTTTCACCTGGAATGCCATTTATTGCATTGTATTTTAATAGATGCAGATTTCCTTTATGCTTTTTTCATGTGCAGTTTGAGGGTTTTTTGGCTGTTTTGTTGTGTTTGTTGTTTTGGGGGGTTTGAGCAAAAATAGTAGCACTATTCTGACATGAATTCTAGCTTACTTGAGTCTGTAGGAACGTTGCTGTGGAACACTTGACAACACTGTTGTTGTCTGACTTGGTGATTACCATGCTTAAAATAGGCACCTTATGTATCTTACCTGCTCTCAGGGTGGGAGTGGCCCAGTGACTGATTAATGCTGTATATGAGAAAAGATATTTCAGTGTTGGCAGAAAGTAGGTCAGGCAGTACAGCTGTTGTCTTTATAGTCCTTCAACTCACTTTCCACGCTGGTGGAAATAGAGGAGGAGGAGGAGAAATTTCCGCTTTCTACTAGTCAAGGTTTGGTAGATAGGCTGGATATTTTAGATGGGATCTTCCAAAGCTCTGTTAATGGGAAAAAATGCTCTTTCATCCTCTGGCTAAAAGGGCAGCATTGCCTCTTGTTGCTGCTGTTCTGTGGTGCAGAAGAGAGAGTGGTTCAACAGTAATTTTTCTGGAAAAAATTCTTCTTGCCTGCATTCTTGGTTGAAAAATAACCAGTTCAACAAAATAAGATCAGCATCTTTTTATGACCCTTTACACAATAGGTTGTGTCTAATTTGAGTTTCTCTCATTGACATTCCACTTGAAAAATCATTGTGATGTATATTGACTTTTCAAGAGAATGTGTTTTTATTTTTAATGATTTACATTGGACTGACATCCTGCACTGTTTTGTTCTAGATCTCATGAACTGCGATCAAAGATTCTTTCATTGCAGTTGCTTCTGTCCATTCTGCAAAATGCAGGACCAGTCTTCAGGACAAATGAGATGTTCATTAATGCTATAAAGCAATACCTTTGTGTTGCACTGTCAAAAAATGGAGTCTCATCAGTTCCAGAAGTTTTTGAACTTTCACTTTCCATATTTCTTACCCTCCTGTCAAACTTTAAGACTCATCTAAAGATGCAGATTGAGGTATGTTACATTAATTTCTAATTACGTGTGTGGGAGGTGTGAAGTGAACATTTGTTTATATTTGTGTCGCTTGGTCTTGCTTAAATAAATTTGTTTCCATTTGTGACTCACAGCTTTTGTGTAAGACTTGCCAGATCTTCCTTGTTTTGAAGTTTTCTGTTGGGTGTGGCATGGTATTATCGCAGAATGTTGCTGAAACACAGTATTGTGTAGGTTTGTGGCTAAGCTCAACCAGTGTTCAATAATGCAATTAAGAAAGTTTAGCCCTGTACTACATATTATTCAATTAAGAAAATGAATACACTTACGAAAAGACTGTAATGTATGGTCTTGCAAAATAATTTTAGAATAAAAATTAATGACTTGAGAAGTATTGTGGATTCTCTTTGAGATCACTTGAACAGATTTACTTAGCTAAGGAAGTCCCAGCTATTTGATTATTGTAGCCATTTCCCTTTGCTTATCAGGGCCTCTGTCAATATATGTCCGGAATAAGATGATGGCATTTCCTCTAAAGGTGTGCTCACAATTTAATTCCTTGGACTGTAAGTGGAGATAATTCCATATTCTTAGCAATAAGCTATATAAGTCCTGGCAGACATGGTGAATTTTCAATGGGTCCATTCTAAATCATAGGGAAAAGGAAGATGTATCCCCATATGGGCCATTCACTTAAGAGTTGGACTCAATGATCTTTGCAGATCCCTTTGAAATTGGAATATTCTGTAGTTCTGTGTGGTGAGGTTTTGTTCTTTGGATTTGCTCTTTGTGCCATGAGGTACAAGCAGCTTCTCTGAACCACTCTGTCCTCTGTATACCCTCTTGTTGTGTCCCATGTGTTGAAGATCTTAATTCTGTGGTGAATAAAGTAGTAGTGTGTGCTGTGTATCCCTGCTGTTTATTTTAGTAACTCTATGTTTGGAGAGTCAGTGTGAATACTAAAGCCAACAGCTTGCCCCATCCCCATGGAACTTAATAACGTGAAAAAATTCTTAGAAATGTTGATAATCTTGCTGTTATAAGGACCTTGAACTCAGGAATTTCTTCATCTGTGGATGTCATTGTACAAGTTGATACATTATGGCAGCTTTGGAGGAAGAACCTCAATTTTGACAGTAGCATGTCAGAAAATGATTGTGTTCTGATCACTTGCCAGTTTATTTTGATACTTCTTTGGGGAAGAAACAATAAGATTTCCAGTATATCGTTGAGTATAGATTGGATAGAAATGATTGAATGTGCCTTGAAAATATGATGCATTTTGAAGTTTCGAGACCAAATGTGTGTTTAACGAGACTGTAGTGCATGTGTGGTGTTTGGCACATCAGACAGACTGGGTGGAGCCACTCCTCAGTCCCACAGCCTGCTTCCCTGAAAGTGTTGGACTTGCTGTGCTCAGAGAGCTTACAAGTCAGCATGTAGGTGGTGAACGCATTGCAGTTCCCTGACAGAAATTTGATAGGTTTCCATCACTGCCAGCCTTTCACAAATTCCAAAAAGAAAATGAAGACACGAGGAAAACTGGATATAGGATGCCCTACAGTATTGCAGCAGATTCTAAAGTATGGTAAATTAGGGGCATCACCACATAACAGGGCTACATTTCCTCCTTGTGAATAGGGAAACCAAAAACTTCATGCTCCTGAAGTGTCCATCTATTACAAAGTATGGGGTACAGCAGTTTCTAGAAACTTTTTTGTTTTTCCTGGTTGTGAGATAAGAATTCTTCTTTCAGCTACTGATCCTAAAGGTTATTCTGAAAATGTGGGTAGAGATGTAGATAACTTCACATTCAGTTTGTGTCTTGGAGCTGTAAGGAGAGCCATATGCTCTGATTTATAATATGTAAAATCTATATATTTTGGGATTGAGGCTGCATTTTTCATCTGTGTAAGAATTTTCTGGCATGTTTTAAAAGAGCAGGTTCTGATTCTGTTGAAAGTGACCCTCCCTTGGCCTGTTGACTCACATATTTAGCTAACACTCCCCACTGACAGTAAAATAGTTTGAGTTGTACCTTAGTTGTATTGTAACTGTAATTCCGAATGGGTTAATGAATATATTTGCAGCAAATCAAATCCTAGATATCAGAGAAGCTGGGGTGTCATTTAGCTGTACTTAGCATTGCCACCCTTTCATAGCTGTGAATAAGCTACCTTAAAAGTCATAGTTGAGTTGACCAAACGTAATAAATAATTAGCTCTTTTCTGGTTTAGTTCCCCAGTATACTAGGAACAAAGTCTCAACTTCGTGATGTGCATTGCATAGTGTTACATAGTGATAAATAGCTTTTTTAAACAGCTGAAAAGTAAACCATCACTACAGTTTTGAGAAGTTCTTCATTCCAGGATATACTTGCCCAAAGGTGACACCAGAAGCAAGAAGTCAGCTCGATCTCAGATCTCTGAGCTGCCTTCATAGCATGCAGAGCTTCCGGCTCTTTTCTCTTCTAGCTTAGATTTGGGTTTAGTTTTTGACCCTGAAACTTTTTTCTATGCCTCATCAGTGACTTCTATTTTAAATTTTCTACCTGAAAAGAAATAATTTTGCTGGTTCCAGAGAGTATTGAAAATTACTGTCTTTCAATCAAAAATCAGAAAACACCAAATGTGTACCTGAGGGTTACTCACAGCATGACATTTATTAAATTTCTCTGATTACATAAAATTGTGGTTAAAATCGGTCTAGTACTCTTTAGTATGTTTAAGCACTTGCAGGTCTTTGAATTGTTATATGTGGAACTCCTTCGGTTTCATAGGGGTGCTTTCCTTGTTAAGACAGTTAGCTGGGACTGTGCTGTGTGCCTCTCTTCCTCTAAAAAGATTAATAAAATGTGACTATTGTTAGCACATTTTGCTTGAGGAAGTAGCTTACCACCAAAGTCGCATAAAAGTCAGTGTTGCTGGTTTTCCCCAGATGTGTGACTTAAAGTGGAAACAGACTTATGTTTATGTCTG
Organism: Grantiella picta; assembly: GCA_013397955.1. Taxonomy (NCBI): domain Eukaryota; kingdom Metazoa; phylum Chordata; class Aves; order Passeriformes; family Meliphagidae; genus Grantiella; species Grantiella picta. The sequence goes on along the minus strand of VZRM01002137.1, from coordinate 225,069 downwards.
CCTGGCTAATAGCATTAAAAATTTCTGTAAAAATTCTCTGCCATGAAGAAATAGTTAATATTAAAAATAAGGGTAGTTATATATTTTTTTATATTAATGTGATGCTATTGGAGAAGAGAAGTTGAGTGGCTTGAGACTATCAGCCCTCTAGTAAAACTGTATGTTGCGGATTTGGTAGGTACAAGTGGCTGTGAAGAGCTGAGCTCTCAGAGGTGCAGAGCAGTGATGCAATGTGGTGTAGGAGGGGGATGTAATGCCCTGTAGCAGTTCACGTTTGAGTTATGGCAGTTGCTGGTGCTCAAGGAAGAAGTGAGAAGAGAAGCCTTAGCTTAGCTGCTAAACAAGCTCAGCTGAATTAGTCAGCCTGTGGTGCTGATGGATCTGGTGAGGAACCAATTGAGAGGGGATAAAATAGTTAGTGGTCCAGACCGCAGCACCTGTACTGAAGTGATTTCAGGACCAACTTATCTCTGTTCTAGGGAAGAGTAACTTTCCTATTAAAGGCATTGCTGCATGCTGTGCCTGACCGGTACCCTTCTTCAATAATCTAGAGTGATTCTTCTGTGTCAAGATGTTTCTGCTGTAATGAAGGTGCTATCATGTCATCATCTTGTAGAGAAAATATGTTAGTCATGAAATCTCTTCTTTGAAAATCCCAAATGAACTTCTAACTGCAGTTTAGGCTTCATGTTAGGCTGAATTGTCCTTCAGGATTTGACATCATTCCCAGTTCTTCTGGTTTTGAATGCTCAGAAAATAAACCATGTTTTTCATATGGATGACACTGCAGAAGTACTTAAGTAAGTAATTCAAATTCCTGATTCGCATGTATCCATCATAAGTTGTATTTCTTCCTCTCCTCCCTTTTTTTTGGGTTTTCATTATTTCCTGTACCTCTAAAACGCTGCTTTCAGAATTATGTCAGAATTTTGACTATCAAAGTTAGTGACTGTGTTTGTAATAGATTTTTTTTCTCCCTCTTCCTGGAATATTTGTTAGGTTTTCTTCAAAGAAATTTTCCTGTATATCTTGGAAACTTCTACTAGCTCATTTGATCATAAGTGGATGGTTATACAAACGCTGACAAGGATATGTGCAGGTATTAAGGGCTGCTGTTCAAGATTTTGTTTTTTATCTTAAAGAGCAAAACTATACTTGCCTTTCATTACCTAGTTTTTCTTCCATGTTTGACAATGCCACTTTATTTACAGATGCCCAGAGCGTAGTGGACATCTACGTGAACTATGATTGTGATTTAAATGCAGCAAATATATTTGAAAGGCTGGTTAATGATTTATCAAAGATTGCTCAAGGAAGAGGTAGCCAAGAACTTGGCATGTCCAATGTTCAGGTAAAAATTGCACCAAAGTTTATGAAGTTTCATGTTTCTTGGCATGATAGGTTGAGAGTAAACTCTCCAGTCCACTAATTAATTGTTTATGAAATCTTTTCTAGGAATTAAGTTTGAGGAAAAAAGGATTGGAATGCTTGGTATCGATCTTGAAATGCATGGTGGAGTGGAGTAAGGATCAATATGTAAATCCCAATTCCCAGACAACACTTGGTAAGACATACGATGTGTTTCTTCTGGCTTTAGTAAAGTGGTACTGCAGGAGTTGTGTGTTCTTCCAGTATTTTGATGCTGTTAGTGTCCAGACTGGTAGAGCCTCTTGCATTAAAAAAATAGATTTTTTTTTTTTTTGGTAGAAATATTGGTAAGTTTGGTGTCATTTAGATTAGTTGTCTTAGTTGTCTTTTCCTAATTATGTGAACTCTTAGAATTCTTCTTGACTGAAAATGTCTAAATCTTGGGTTTTTTCTGTATTTCTGATTTTAAAGGTATCTCAAAACTTGCTTTGAAGCTCCCTTAATTTTATCTAATTTCATGATTAAATAACTACTAAAGCAAGCTGAATGGAGAGCATTTTTTTTTACTTATTAGTTAAAAAATACTTATTTACTTACTATTTACTTATACATTTTAGAGCTGAAGAATTTGGAATGTTGTAAGCTGTGAAGTAACGAAATCATTACTTGTTTTAGTCTTGTTTTCATCTGCCCTGAGATGAGAGGTACTAAGGTTATGCCAGAATTTTCAGAATAAGCACTTAAAAGTTGGTAGGTGAAGTAATAAACTTTCTAGGGGTGGTTAGCATGGCTGTCTTTGTCAACTGAGAGCATCAGCTCCTTGGCATGCCTAAATTCCTTTAGACGCAGTGTTTCAAAAACTTAGAATAGTTGCTCCTTGTTACAAGTGACACTGGATTTGAAAATAAAATATAAAGGCTGTAATTGGTTTTCTATGATGTTGGAGTTTTTCCCCCCAAGTGCCTGCAAATAACAGTTGTAATTAAAGGCTTAAATTTCAGTATGCAATGAACTGAAAAAATTCTTCTTGATATGTTGTAGTGATTTTTTAAAGTATTACTTACTTTCCCAACTAAAACAGAACCAGAAAATATATGAAAATACATGATTGAAGATAACCTTGAGTTTTAGAAGCCTTCAGAGAGGATTCGACATTTGATTTTTATTTCTTTTCACTGTATGTATATTGGATATATGTAACCCTTTCCAATTTATAGGCCAAGAAAAACCTACAGAACAGGACAGCAGTGAAACCAAACACCCTGAGACAATTAACAGATATGGAAGCTTAAATTCTTTGGATTCTACTGCTTCATCAGGAATTGGCAGTTACAGCACACAGATGTCTGGCACTGACAACCCAGAGCAGTTTGAGGTCCTAAAGCAACAAAAGGAAATAATAGAACAAGGAATTGACTTGTGAGTGCCCTTTTATCACCCATGGGAGGGTGGATTCTTTTGGAGCTATGAAGATTCCTGGGTTTTTCTTCCTTCTCCTCATAGATACTCATCTTGTGTTAGGAAAAAAACTCTGGATGTAGCAGCACTTCCTCTGGTGAAAGAGTGCTAAATGGCGTCCCCTTTGGAGCCTGTCAACAGTGTTTTGTGTTAACCTAATTCCTCACAGCTAGAAGATGAGTACTCTGAATGTTTGTTCTTTTTTCTCCAGACCTGCTTGTCTAAAAATAAGGTTTTTATATTTGGATAAAAAGAACATTGAACTCGTGATCATTTGAATATGACCCATTTTAATGTACATGTTACTGATGAAAATGCCTATATGCTTATGCTGATGAGCCCTTATGATTAATTAACTTGTCATAATCAGAACTGGAGGATAGTATAATTTTGCAGTGCAGTCTGACATGATCTTCTGTGTGATTTCATCTTCATCACCGTTATCTCCTCAGTGAGGTCAGTTTATGCGAAAATAAAGGTTTCCTCTCATAGTTCTGGGATCCTGCAGAAATATGCCTTAGTCCTTTAGGGCTTCAGTTTCTTTCAGCTTCCTGGTTCTGTGTCTTGTGCATTTCGTTCTTACAGGCAACGAATAAATTTGCTGATTGTTTCATACAGATTAAGATAAAAATCAACAGAGCATAATTGTTCTTTCCAAGTCAAGATTTTGCTGTCTTTGTGGAATATTTTTTCCTTCGTGAGTGCCAGAGTAAATGGGAATAGCTCATTCCTGTCTAATGTGCAGTTTGATAAAGGAAAAATATTTAATATGTAGGTTTTTTCAGCACCTCACCTGAAATTACTGAATCTTTTGACTTAAGCTGATACAGCTTTGTGCATGGATAAAAGGGTTAACTCTCATTTCATTCTGCTCTTCATTGTACAGATTCAATAAGAAACCAAAGAGGGGGATTCAGTACCTGCAAGAACAAGGAATGCTTGGCACTACCCCTGAAGATATTGCTCAATTCTTGCATCAAGAGGAAAGATTAGATTCAGTAAGGAAACTGTTTTCCCGATGGTTGTCTGTGCTCATGCTGATGTGTTTATACTAACTGCAGATCACTTGATAGTGTTGAGAGTGCGTAACATGTTATTGTGGTATGAAGAAAAGGAAATTTCTCTCTCCTAAAATTTGTAAGCTCAAGGAATTTGAGCTTGAGGGAACATTAGAGCTGTACCCGGTGCTGTATGCATCCTGCAGTTCAGCGAGGTGTAAAGCAAGAGACTGACCTACTTGAGCTGACTCAAAACTTTTATTTAGTTGCTGGTATAGCTTGAAGCAACTTAGTAAATGGTATATAATTTAGTAAGGAACTGCCAGAAGTATCTGTCCTTCAGAGATGACTGAAAAAATAATGTGGTGCAACAACATGAAAAGCCCTTTTTTCTGTCCCCAGAGGAAAGTTATTTAATCTAGATTAGTTCTTTGATTTTATTTACAGCTAGCAGCTGTTGCTGTGCTTGGATGGGTTCTGCAATATCTGGCTAGGGGAGGAGTGGGAATACCTCATGTTAATATTATCATGAAAAACCTAACTTTTTGAAACAGCAGTTCTCACCAGTGTGCATAAAAGCCACACCCATTGATGCCCAGGTTTGCAACTGTGTCTGAAGTCACAAATTTCGGTATTAGTGCTTAGAATCAGACATCAACACTTTTTTTTAACCTCAGTTTACAGATACAGGCATCTTTATCTGAATGCATGCTATTTTTCATTGTACTGTGTTGCACTGACAGTGATCAACTTGGATGTACTTGAGTACCAGCTATTTATGTTTGAGCATCATTTGCATCTGTTTGAGATCAGTACTCTAGGACATAAAGTTGAGTTTAGTAAGTTTACAAGTTTATTGCTGTAATTAGTTTCTTAACTACAAAAGCCATTATAGCAGAGAACAATCATTGGTAATTTTAACTTTGGGTTGTACACGTGTGGAATTCATCTAAGGAAAAAATGGCATGTGAGTAAAAGCAGAGAAGGAAGAATGTAGGCAGAAATGCATGAGCATGTAAGAGCATTATGATGAAGTATGTGGCCAAAGTACTTTTCTTTAGACAGTAGAGGAGAAGCAGTTAACTGTCTCAGTTAACTGCAATACATGCCTCTCTTTTTGTAAGACATTTGACTCTGTTGTTGTTATTTCTAATTTTTTTCAAATATAAATGCACTACTTTGTCTTTTTTGTTCTTATTTTAGACTCAGGTTGGGGAGTTCCTGGGAGACAATGATAAATTTAACAAAGAAGTCATGTATGCATATGTAGACCAGCACGACTTTTCCGGAAAGGATTTTGTTTCAGCTCTGCGCATGTTTCTAGAAGGATTTCGTCTACCAGGAGAAGCTCAAAAAATTGATCGTTTAATGGAGAAATTTGCTGCTAGATATTTAGAATGTAACCAGGGGTAAGACATACTTCTTCCTGAGAACTTTGGAAAGCTGAATAATTAGTAAAAAATCCTAATAAATTGTATTTGCTGTTCTTTTTCTCCTTTTTGCCTTCAGGCAAACTCTTTTTGCTAGTGCAGATACTGCATATGTTTTAGCTTACTCAATTATCATGTTGACAACAGATCTTCACAGTCCACAGGTATGTTGCTGGAATAAATATCTATGTAATTCATAGGCATGTAACTTTCAGGCTTGTGACAGTGTAGTTGTAAAAAAGCTTAATGTCCAGTTTAGCACTAGTATGTGTGTAAGAAGCAAGGTAGCTTGAGTTTGTACATCTTTTATGTAACAGTATTATGTTTCATAGGTGTTGATATTTTAAAGTTGTTTTTGTTAGGCCTTTCAGTAAAGTAGATTTCTGTAAGATAGATAGTTTAGTCTGTATGACAAGAAAAAGCACTTTTTTTTCTTTCTTTCTTCCTTTTTTTTTAATGTATGTTTTATTTGGCATACATTTGATCTGTGGATCCTACCAAATATTTGAGTGTTGAAATCTCCTCATGGCATTGTAGATTTGACAGTGTAGTCTTGCATACGTTGAATACTTTAAAATGTCTTCTGAATCAGCAGGTTTATCCATGATAGTAACTTTTCATGAGCTGGTCAGTTTTATAGGCAGCATTGTAACTGTGATGAGCTTGCCTCATTTGTTGATATTTAAATCTACTTTCTGTATTTCAGGTTAAGAATAAAATGACAAAAGAGCAGTATATTAAAATGAATAGAGGTATCAATGATAGTAAAGATCTCCCTGAAGAATATTTGTCTGCTATCTATAATGAAATAGCTGGAAAGAAGATTTCAATGAAAGAAACAAAAGAATTAACAATACCCACGAAATCCAGTAAACAAAGTAAGTAGTTGCATTGTTAGCTTTTTGCAAGGGTTGGCTTTTCAGTTTCATGGAGTTCTTCTTTTCAAAATAAGTGTTGAACGAAGCAAACACCACTCACTCAAGTCACAATGTGTCCTAGCTTCTAATTTCATATCCTTTTTTTCTTAACATAAATGCATGATGCTAACCTCAAATCTGCATTAAATGCAGCTGCTTATTTTCACTTCCCTTTACTTCTGAATTCCTGGCAATCGGTGCATTTACCATGAAGGAGGCAGGTTTTGCTGTTCAGCAGCAACACAGGGAAATTGGAGGGCTTTATGAAGTTCTGGTGTTGCCAACAGGTACAGTGCAGAACTCACACACTGGCTGTGTCTTCTATTGCTGAAGTAACCATTGTGATTTCCTGCAATAACCAATCTGTCATCTTCAAAAATTTTGCAATATTTGGTTCTTAGGGCCCAATTTGTGCACTTTATTAATTATCTTTTTCTCTCTCAGATACCAGAACAACTTTTTGTGTTTACACAGTAAAGATTGAGATGTTAATCATTCTAGCTTTTCTACAGAGAACATTGAGACTTAACCTTTTCCCAACATGTTTCTATAATTTAAGTCCTATGTTAGCCTTATGGCTAAGTGGATTCTTACAGGAAATTTACATCTGGAGAAAAGAATCGCTCTCGTTGTCAGTATTCATTCACTTAACATATTTTATTGTAGTTTTTAAAAATCTGGTAATTACATGCTATTTGGATGTCACTATCTTGATGAGATGGAGGTTCTGTTATGGAAATGAAAAGGTTTAATGTAGTTCTTGCTTTGAAAAAGGATGTCCAATTATTTTTGTTGTTTCCTCTGCTGATGGATTACTATGAAATTTCTCTTCATTTTGAATTTAGCTTAGTGAGTGTGATTTTTATGCTGTCAGTTGAAGTGATGGAGAAGAAATCTCTTGTTGTTCAAATCTTAAAATTCTGTAAAGTTTTCAAAAGAGTTTACATTTCATACAGAAGTTTGCCTTAAATTTTATCTGTATTGTAAAAGAAATACAAGAAGGCTGGTGTGATAATTTCAGAAAGTAAAGATAATACAAAAATGCATCTGAGTGGTGCATTACTTAATGAAAAATGTAATATTATTATATTCCTAAAGACACCATTGCTAAAGATGCACAAATGAGAGGAAAAATGTGTTTGCAGGTGTGGCTAGTGAAAAGCAGAGAAGGCTCCTGTATAACTTGGAAATGGAACAAATGGCTAAAACGGCTAAAGCTCTTATGGAGGCAGTGAGCCACGTTCAGGCCCCTTTTACCAGTGCAACACACCTGGAGCATGTGAGACCCATGTTTAAGGTGAGATACATGTTTAGATAATCATGTAGAATATCACAGTTTGTTAGTATAAAATGCTGACTGACAGGATTTATTGAAAATACTAAAGATTTGCATGTTCTATGTTTTGCTAATTTTGTAAGTTATTTAACTTTCTACAAGAAAGAGCATTTTGAGCCTTCTAATGTAGTTTCATTTACCCTGGAATTTAAGAAGTTTCTGTGCTGATAGAAGAAACATCTTGATGCAGTGGAGGAGTTATGAGGAATGTGTTAAAGGGAGAAAAATATAAAAAGTAGTTAAAAACTTGATAGGATTTTTATTTCAGATATAGAGGTATAGTCAAAAAACAGATTTATGAAACTGAAAAATTACTAATATCAGGTCGTTGTTTCAGGTCCCCCCTACTGCTTCTAAGGGAAATTACTTCATTGCATTTTGTGAGAGCACTTATCAGGAAAAGCTTTTATCTGATGTCTGTTGCAAATTAATACTGAAGAAAAGCTAGGACTCTTATCCAGTGTAGGGGAGGAAGCTGGACCTGTATTGAGCTATTATTCTAAACAAGTGTCTGCTATTGTGTAAGTGCAAAGCTGTCTGCATCCCAAATGCCTTTTCCATACCAGTGATTCAGATTCATAGATACAGAGTATGTTCAGAGTGTACCATGCCTCAGCATGCTCTTGGATGTGGTCTCTGGCATAACTAACTCACAGCAGTCATCTGCCATTGAGATAAATTGCTGTGCCCTTACTGTACTCTCATTTGTGCCCTTGTTCAAGTCATGGTCCTCACATGACCCCTTTGTGAACTGCTCCAGGGAAGTCTCAGACCACTACCACTATATAAACAAATGGTTCCCTGCAGGGCTGTGCTGTGAGGTCAGGTGGAGCTCCAGGTCCAAGAATCATAGAAACATTTAGGTTGAAACAGACTCCTAAAAGCTTTGAGTCCCACTGTTAACCCGGCACAGCCAAGTCCACCACTAAATGATGTCCCTAAGTGCCACATCTGCATGTCTTTTAATCACTTCCAGAGTTGGTGCCTGCCCCACTTCCTTGGGCAGCTTCTTCCAACTTTTGTCAACTGCATCTGTGAAGGAACGTTACCTAATATTCAATCTAAGCCTCTCCTGGTGCAACTTGAGGCCACTTGCTGTCATCCTTTCCCTCATTGCTTGGGAGAAGAGACCAACTCCCACCTCTTTCTCCAGCTCCATTGTCCTTCTCTGGACTCACTCCAGCACCTGGATGTCTTTCTTGTAGTGAGGGCCCAAAACTGAACACGGGATTCAGTGTGGCTTCACCAGTGATGAGTAGAGAGGGAGGGTCACTGCCCTGGTTCTACTGGCCACACTATTGCTGGTACAGGCCAGGATGCCATTGGCCTTCTTGGCCACCTGGGCACACTGAGGATCTAGTTGTAAGATTGCTGTCCATGAGGCAAACTTATGAGTTGTCACCTTAATAAAAAAACTAGCATAGCGTTCCATTTGTACAGAGGAACACTAAGCACAGACCTTGTTAGAAATTTACTTTTAGGCTGTTCAAGGTGCCACATAGCAGAGGTCTACTATACTTTCTCTCTGTTGACTTCCTTAAGGCTGAAATAAAATAATTCACATGCAGGCACATCTGCAAAATTCGTAGTGTGATTTTCTTTAAGATAGCAGCCCTAATGCTTCCTACCCTTTAGTATCTGAAACCTATATTTCCGAAGTTCATTTTCAATGGAACAAAACATTAAGCACCTGGGTTAAATTAACACCCTAAATATCTTTTGTGAAGGTGCAAAAAATTAGAAGTTGTTACTTGAAGTTACTTGCAGATGTTTTTGAACTAATTAAAGTACTGAGGACAGTGTAATGTATTGAACAAAGGGCCCTCTTCTCAAAAAATGAAAAGTGAGAACTGTGGAATTTGAACACTTAATTTCACTTTTTTTATTTAACTTAAATTTTCAGCTGAACTTTACAAATATCTGAGTGTCTCACCCATTGATGTCCACATAAAATTGATCATTATAACTGTATTTACAGATACATTGACTGAATTTTTAAAACAGAGCAAAAATTCACTTTATGCACCCATCTAAGCAGCCCAAAGTCTGGTTTTGAGGCTTGATTTTCACCTTTGTTAACAAAACAGTCTAGAAATAACAGTGTACATCTAGTTATAAAGCATAGTCTACAGACCATTAGATAGTTCTAAGAAAATATTTCAATTTTGTGATTTTTTTAAGTTTAGTTTTGGTTTCAATAGCAGTGAAAATTAAGCAGGTGGTGAGAAGAAACATATATTTCTGAACATAAAATCATAGAATATTTTGGGTTGGAAGGGACCTTTAAAGGTCATACAATGGGGAATTAAATCCTGAATCTGTGAATTGATCTGATGCCTATAATACTGTCCTACAGTTACTGTTTGGTATGTGCAAGTGTAAAATGCTGTTTGGAGGTAGTGCTTTTGGGATTGCTGGCTTAAATGAAACCAAAGCTCTGTGGTGCATAATTTCATTATGAAATTAAGTGTGAAATCTGTTGCTCCTTGCTGTGCCTGTTGGCTCTGTACTTCATCTGGGGTGACTTCAGGTAAAATTAATTCTAAAATCATTCTGGGTACTGTGGTGTTTCCTCTCCTTAATCCCATGTAGTTATAGCAGGATCCTCTGCATCTTCTCACTGTTTTTTCTGCCTTTGGGAGAGGGAGCCTTGACCACAAGGAAAGAACTACGTAGTAATCGCTTGCAGTAATTTTAGTTGCATATGTTATGCTCTAAGTGCCACCTAAGGCAAGAGGAATGGGAAGCATTGACAGTGGCTTAGGTTCAAAAGGATGGAGGGACAAGGGCAACAAAATTAGTAGTACAGAGATAAGGCAAGGTCATGTCCTGCATTTTGTTGTTGTTGTTGTTTTACCACAATTTTAGTGTAATTAATAAAGTTTGCCCTATTTTTGCTACCTTCATTTTTTTTTCTTTCTGGTGTTATTAGGACAAGCTAGTCTTACTTAAGTACGTACTTTTCATCGGAAAGAAATCTGTTAAATGGTGTGTTGGTTATTACAATAACTAGACTGTTTTTCAGTGTGCAAAGCTCAAAGTTATCCTGGGAATGCTAAAACTCTAACAGGTATCTAATTGACATAGCTTTAGAGTTTGGTTTTTGCAGCTGTCTGAAGACGGTTGTCTGTTAGTTGCTGAGGGAGAAGATGAGTGCTTTTGAGGGGAACTCCACTCTGCATTACTTCTGTCCCATTCTGTGTCTCATGTCTCTTCTAGCCACACTTTATACTACTCAGTGTCTCATGTCTATCTGTTTTATTTCCTGTTTGGCAAAAGGCAACATCAAGTTAATGATGTAAAGTTAAGGATGGAATTTACACGTCAGCAAAATGTTAAAATATAACATTCCCTTCAAGTACCAACAATTGCTAATATAAGACTAACTTTGCATACATTCCAGTTGGCATGGACACCTTTTCTAGCTGCGTTCAGCGTGGGTCTGCAGGACTGTGATGACACCGAAGTTGCTTCTCTTTGTCTGGAGGGCATACGATGTGCAATCCGGATTGCTTGCATTTTCAACATTCAGGTAAAAAATGTAAGATTGAGACAATACTTTGATTTATGTACCACCAAAATGTTAGTGGGGTTCTAAGAGTCCTTGTTGCTGAAGCTATGCACTGCAATACCGAGAGGCTGCCTGCTTCTGACATTACTATTTCATCTGATACTTGACTGGAAGTGTAAATGAGGTGACCTTTATTTTTCCCAGTGTTTTGTGGTGAGTGCTTCCATGCCTCTGAATTTTTGTTTCCCTAGAAATCAACTGCTTTTATGTCAAAGTACTTTCTAGCTTTGTTACAAGGCTGTTTAGCTATGTTGTATTGTTTTATAAAATGAGTCTCTCTGTCCTGTTAAATAGTATCTCTGTGAACTATATTTGAAATCTTGTTTTCAACTTCAGAGAGATTATATTAATCCGAGATGTCTATAAATGGATACCCTATTAACAGTTATGGCACTGGAAATGGCATTCCTGATGTAGTGATTGAATGTATCTTGCATTAAGTGCAATGCCAAGAATGCCAGACACTCTGGCTCCGGAGGGTGATTGTGATTAAACTTGGGCTTTTATTGCCTTTCGTTTTTCTATTTAAAAACCCTTGGTAGGGAAGGTACAATTGCGTTATTGTAGATTGTTAGTTAATAAATGACGTACTGGTCTGCCATAAGTCCATTGTAGGGATTGCTGAAGAGAGGGGCAAGCAAAATTCGTATGTTTGTCATCATGTTATTTCATATTTACATTGAAAATGCTTTAAAAAAACCCAAAAACAAGGAAAACACACACCAACCCAAAAACCAACCATATAAGACTGAGTAGAAAATGTTGAAGTATGATACAATAGCAAATGCTTTATTTCCTTCTCCCCTTGCCCTTGGATTTGGCCCATTTGGTAATATTTTATCACTAACGTGGAAAGGCACATTGGGACCTGTAATACAGCTGCTTTAAAAAACCCATTTAAGATCATGTGAGGTTTCCTTCCTCTGTCTTTCCTCCTAATTTCTGCACTACCACCTGTCTCATAGCTGAACAGACTTAAAAATTTGGTTAACAAAGACTTCCCTGGAGCCTGCAGATGTTCAGTGAAACTCACACTCCATTTACTTTTGTTTCTGAGCTGCAAAAGTGGAGCTGGTACAAATACCAGTGTGAGCAGCTGCAGAGTTTAGCTCTTAGTCCTGCAGTGGTCAGCCTTGTGTGGGCAGGGCAAGGACATGTTTGCTTTATGATCCCTATGGTTGAGTTGTACCCTTCCATTTGCTTGGGATATGACTGAACTGGAGGTGATCCAAAAACAAGTTCTTAAATCTCAGAGAATGGGAAGTGTTGCTTTTGAATTTTCAATATAAGCAATATTTCTTCTTGGTTTTCTGTGGGAGTTCTGTTTTGTTGATACAATTAAAAGCAGTACTGGTTTGTTGGTAATTTCAGTATTACAGGATGATTCCAATTCACGAAGTCTTGATTAGGTGAGATATTATCTGACTTCAGACACCAGATAGCTCTGGTGGTTTGAAGGAGACTGACACATCTGTACTTGAGCTGATTTAAGTATCATTTCTGTTGGAATGAAGTGTTTCCTTACGTGCTTAAGATGGCAACTTTTCGATTTCATTCTGTAAATGTACAGATATTAGGATTGGTGTCTATTAAGAGTTAACATTGGTTTACACACCTTGAGAGATAATGGAGAGACATGGATGCCTTTAATTTTAAGAAAATTTCCCAAGTATACAATATAGTTTAAATTATGCGTGTTCACCTCCAAAACCTCAATTAGAAAATCTGGTTTTAAATATTTATGCTTTTAATCTTAGACTTGTAACACAGTGTGACTTTTGTCTGTAAGCATCTGAGACAAGATATGTGCCAAAAGGATGTACTTAATTGGCTTATATTATAATGTTTTAATTTCTGGGTGGTGGACACATTGTTTAGGTTTTCTTCAATTTTGCTGGCTTTTTGCTGGAAAAAGGTGGGGAGAGGGAATACCTGTATGGATGACTAGGACTGAAAAACATTTTCTTTTTACAAAAGATACACAGTTTGTAGACTCTACAGCTTCATTGCTTACTACAGTTTCTTTGAGACTTCCATTTCTCAATGCTTCTACATCAATTTCTGTGCCTTTGCCAGCATACTCTGCAGTAGTGGCAGTATGTCCCTTCTACCATAGCCTGCTGTTGCAGTGTTTGTGTTTGCTCTGTGGAACAGACATTCTTCCTGGGATTTTTTTTTTTTATTTGGTTGTTTTCTGGGCTTAATTATTTTTTACTTTAAAGTAGCTCTAAATATCCAAATACTTAAATATATTTCATAATTGTCATTTGTTTATCTGGTGTGCAACCATTTCACTTTATCACCTTCGGGTTGATACATAACCAGAGAATAAAATGGGCTTGTGGGCTGAACTGTAATCCCCTTTTTACCATTGGAATTGGTTTTTGTCATATCTGAGGAGTTTCCTTTGTTGTTTGTAGATACCATACACATAAAGATTAGGTAACTGCATAAAAGTTTTTTTGTGAGATTTGTGTAGGTTGTGGTCACTTGCTGTTTACCCATCCATGACACTTTCTTCAGAAGCTTCTCAGGTGCTCCAAATGATGCAGATTAAATCAAATAAGTTTTGAATAATTCCACTGAATTGGCATGACATACCCCTTAGATACATTTTTTAGATTTTGTAGACAAAAAAATGCTACGACTTGAGTGAGTCTGCTAAGGCAGCGTTTTCAGAGTAGGTCTGAGTATAGTACAAGAATATTAAAAGCTTAGCTAAGTAGCAACATTTCTTCTGAAACAGCATCCTGTTTTCCCCAAAAAAGACCAAACTAGAAACCTGAATACATCCTATGTGTTCTGTGCTGTCAGACATTACACTTCATGTTCCTGAATAGAAGGAACCTGATTTTATCCCACAGATATCTTCTTACTGGTGAAGAACATGAGATATTTTCACTATGCTTTGGAAATTCAGTTCTAGGAAGAGACAGGTAAATGGTATTGTTGATGAAATCACACAGATTGTACTAAGAACAAGAAATGGAGAAAATACTTATAAGACTTTTGTTTCTTTCCCTCCCATTTGTAGCTTGAAAGAGATGCCTATGTTCAAGCATTAGCAAGATTTACGTTGCTTACAGTGAGTTCTGGTATTACTGAAATGAAGCAGAAGAATATTGACACCATTAAAACTCTCATCACGGTGGCTCATACAGATGGAAACTATTTAGGAAATTCCTGGCATGAGGTACAAGTCATTTGTACTTAAACTGTAAGAAAGCATGTTTACTGATTTTCAGCACAGTACTGTGCTTGTTTGTGCATAAATACAGTGGGATTTAGGTAAGTGCCGAGTATATACTTTTGTTGCATACATTATGCAGGCAATTAAAGTAGCAAAACAAGTCCAAATGAGAAAGAAAATTGTGAGAGATTAATCCAGCACTATTTAACTTAAAACTCATTTTAGACAGAAGAACATGTTGTCTTACCTCCAGTGTTCAGAATTGTTTTCTTCCAGAGATCTTTACTTACTTTTTACTATCTCAGAGTGCTTTTTGTTGGTAAACAACTTCTTTATTCTCTGGAATAGATTCTGAAATGCATCAGTCAACTTGAACTGGCACAGTTAATAGGAACTGGAGTAAAACCTCGCTACATCTCAGGGACAGTGCGTGGCAGGGAAGGTTCTTTTACTGGAACAAAAGATCAGGCACCTGATGAATTTGTGGGGCTGGGACTGGGTAAGTAATGCAGATATGAAGTATTTCATTTGACTGGTTTTGTTCAGAGAACTATTCAAATTTGTTCTGTGGTTTTGTGTGAGGTTTTGACAAAAGACTGTGGAGTAGTCTTTGTAAAACTCTTAGGCTTTAAACAGACTTACTCCAATTTTTGGAATATTTAGTTTGCTCTGTTATTATTGCCAGGGTGGGAAATGTAAGAAAATTGCACATATATATTATTCATCTCTATTAAAATACAGCTTTCCAACTAAGAATGGATTGCAGATGGTATGACCAGATATAATAATATTGCAACATTAGTGCACCAAGTATTTTACCAAGCAAGCAATTCAGTATGTGTAGGTTAAGCATCTGTTGTGGAGCTTTGTGAGAAATACACAGAATTCAAACCAAGTGGGAGATTAATTTAGCTTAAATTCCGAAATTCCATTTCTTTCCTATTTTAGTTACTTTGGTACTAAGTGCTTTTTTCAGGCTTGAGCACCAAAATGTACTCCAAAAATGAGATATTGTTTCTTATCTTCCTAGAAGAGTGTAACAGTCTAACGTTAAATTATCTTTAAAAGTTAGGGGGTTGTTTATTTGTTTTAAATGGGGACACAAAGATATATAGGTGTAGGGTATTAGAAAACTCCAGAAACATCAAAGTGTATATGTAATTCTACTTGACTGTGAGAAAGTTTCAGTTACTGTGTGATGCTCAGTATCTCCTGCCTTTTGAACTTCATCCGCAGCCAAACAAAAGCTTTGTCTTCCCTCAGCTTTTCATGTAACTTTTTTTTGACTAATGATAATTTTTCTGTTTTCCCTGATTTTAGCCCCCAAACTAGTCCTAATCATCCAGCTTTGTGTTCTCCTCAGACAGTTTTTCTTCTTCTATAGTCAGTCCTTTTCTTTCCTTTTTTGCTGCCCTTTGGCCTGTCTCTGTGTACTCCTCTCACCTTTCCAAGCATTGATGAAGGGAAAACTTAGACCAGGAAATCAATGAGTCTGCCAACTTCTCATATACTGAGCTTCTTGCTGCCCTTCCAATATGCATCCTTCAGTTTAGTGTTCCCTGATGACATGTGCAACTTGGCTACTTCCAAGTGCTGGCAGTTTCTATATGCTGCAGTGACTGGCCTTTAAAGGTTTTAAATCCTAATAACTCAAGAATGTAAACTGTATTTGGGTGTCTCTAATTCATACCTGTTAGTCATTGGTGTAGATCCAGCTCATAAAGACCTTTTGCTGCTGTCAACTACTCTTCTAGGGAAAATAGTTTATGCCCAAATGCATAAAATGTTTCTGTCTGAATTGAATTTCTGGAATGTTTATTACAGTGGACATATGGAAACACAACCATTTTCCTCTTTTTTAATAATGTTGCTTCAGTCTTATAGGAAAATGCTTAACTTGTTTTTCATGCACTAAGGGGCTGTTAGAACATTTTCTCAACTGTTTTTGTTATTTCCCATCTTTCCATAAATCTGTTTTTGCAGATAGTTTAATTTTCTATAATTACTCCAAAGCATGCACTGGAACTACAGGTTGCAAGCAACCTTTCTGTAAACCTAAATTCCTGTGAAGAACACATAGTGGGTTGTTTAGAGTGAGTGAAGCTGCAGTCTGGTAGCACAGAAGCTCCATCTTTCAGACTCAGATTTTTCAGACCTGCATGTAAAATCAGATGTGGATAAGCAGCAGCACTCACTCTTCTTGCTGAAGTTAATATGCTTTTTGGAATAACAAAGATCAACAAAACCAAACCCAAAAGCTGCTTTGCTCATTTAGTGCCTTATTCAGGTGTGGCTCTTCAGGCATCTGCATTCAACTGTCTTTATCTCTTGTATTACATTACTGCTATGGCCTCTTTTTTGGTTGTACCTGTAAATCGAAAACATCACAAGCATGTGGGTTGTAAAAGTAGGTGAATAAGCGTCTATCCTATTGCTCCTCTGGTAGGAATGTTGCCTTACTTGGAGCTGTATTGTAAAATTCACATTCTACTACTTCAGTTTCTGTTCACAAAGCTGGAAAACAAAACCTGCTGCTGTGAGTCGGTCATAGCCAAAGCATAGTTCCTGGGTAACAAGAAATCCTCTTTGGACAGTGGGAATCTGAGGAATCTGTTTTTCTTAAAGCAGTTACATAGCTGACTCCTGTGTTTCATTGTAAAAGGTTTCACAACTGTTAAAGTCTGCTGTCTGTTTAGGTTTTCCAGCATTGAATTACAAATCCTGCGATAACAAGGAATTCTCATGTAAGTTGGTAGAGTTGGTGAAGGTTCTGACTCCTTGGAAATAGCCCTTCAAATTCTCTTCACACTCTGCTGCTCATTTGATTTGTTTCTTAGCTGACTCATTACCCAGATTCAAGCTAATTGGCACTGGCAGGTTGGGTGCTTACAAGAGAAGTCTTGATCAAACTCAGTTGCATTATAAGTTGCTGAAATACTAGTATGAGGTTTCATATGTGTGTACAGTAAAGTTGTTCCATAAAGGCCCTAGAAAAGTATTTCAGATGGGTCAGATTATATAGATTTGACAGAGTCATCCCCAGCCACCTCCAAGTGTGGGTGGAGCACATCAAGACTCTGAGGCAGGCTTGAAACGTGAGAAGCTTTTCTCTCAGTAAACCTCTGAGAACAGAATTGCAGGCCTTCTTTCAGTCTTCTGTTCTTTATATTTCTGGAAAAACATCCCTAAATACAGGGTATGTGGTATTACCCGGAGGGGTTGCAAGATTCCTGCTCTTTTTTTTTTTTTTATGGTGGTTCAAGGGGAGTTTGGAGATTGCTAAAAATTTCAGAATTTTTCTCACTGCAAAGTTAGCAGTTTCTTAATATAAGCTTTGCCAGATGTGGGTTACAGTTTCTAGCTTCCAAAATAAATAATTGCCATTTATATTTACAGCTATTTCTCACTATTCTTAGGTGATAATTTTGCTGTAATTGAGATGCAGCCTAAAGATGGAGTTTTGGTGGAAACTCTTCTCTGTGAATGATTAAAAATAAAATCTTTTGGGGTGGATTTACTCACTTCATGCTAATTAAGTGTGAAAAATTCTCCTCTAAGCTATATTCTTAATCATATGTTGTGTATTTTAAGTAGCATGATTACCAAAGGTTCATTGAAAGATGGAGGAAAAAAGGTGATTCTTGCGGGTTTTATTTTTTTCACTTGTATCTATTGCTCCAAATGTGGACGATTTTCTGGGACTAATATAGTTTATACATGGATAGAGAATCCAGGTAATTACGACTTGCACCACCATGCAGCTGTTCACTGAGATGTCCAGCTCATGCAAGGGAAATTAATAATGTGCTTCTCATTTTTGGGAATTAAAGATGTATTAAATTATACTGATAGTGGCACTTTTATTCTTCTTTCTCCCCAGCTTCTTTTGTGTTTTCTCTTACCCGTTTTTCAATTTTTTTTCACTGTAGTTGGTGGAAACGTGGATTGGAAGCAGATAGCAAGTATTCAGGAATCCATTGGTGAGACTAGCTCCCAAAGCGTTGTTGTTGCTGTGGACAGGTACTGTATTAAATTTGTTGTTGCCACCTAAAGTTTTTTAAGCAGTACTTGAATACCCTGTGCTAAGAAAAGGGCCTTATTAATTAATTCGGACAAGTCTACATAGAAACTACCATAGAGAAGTATTTTTCAGTTTTGGAGGAGGGGTTCCCATTTTTTGGGGGTCATTGGTATTTTTGCAAGAAGACACAGAACAAAGGTTAGGCAAGAAGCCTTTTTACTAATAAAAAATTTACTACAGATTTGCAGAATGAAGTCTGCTGTAGTGTCTGTTGAATCCTGATTTGCTGAATATAGTAACAGATAGCAAATCTCATTTTGCCTTACTACTGAGGGCATTATTGTCAGACCATTTTTCTCCTAAATATAATTACTGACTCCCTGCTTCCCTCTAGGTTATGTAGATGTTGTCTGAAATGACCAAAATTATTATTCCAGTCTTCCTTTCTATGAATCATTTATTTTAACTGGATTTGGCTGGGCAGAATACACATTATGAACATTCCCTTTTTATATCGTACAGTACTGATCGAACTGAAGTGTTCATGGATCTTGCTTGCTCAGCATGTAAGAAATCAGAACATAGAATTTTCTTAATGGTTGTCAAAATTGATGAAGAGGTATCATTTTGAAGGCTTACAAACATTTCTGTGGTTGAAGTATAGGCAGCAAGATCAATGTCAGTTCAATGAAAAGTTGTTTAGCAGTAAAATCACATCGAGTGCACTGGAAGTTTGATGTCAAACATGTAAGAGCTGTTTAGGTTTGCAGTGTCCCTCCCTGCTTCATAATGGGAAGTGTTTCAATGCAAACGGGAATTGTGCACTCTGAGAAGTTTGACTTCTGTATTTGTATCAGGATGATAAAAACTGACAGTATTATTAGTATTTCTTTACAATTACTAGTTGTTTTTTAATAAATAAAGGTAATCAGAGGGTGTCTACATATTATGAAGAAAAACAAGACAAGGAAGCTTGAATACATGTTTAATAGATGCTTTTCTTCAGAAATTGTAACAATGTCTTTAACTGCACTTCACAGAATATTTACGGGATCTACAAGGCTGGATGGAAATGCTATTGGTAAGTTTTCTCTCTTCCCTACCCCTCCCCACCCCTGTAAAACAAACCTTGAAAAACTATTGCATTAAAATCTGTGGTCATTTAACAGTGGATTTCGTTCGCTGGCTTTGTGCTGTATCTATGGATGAGCTGCTGTCTGCTACCCACCCTCGAATGTTTAGTCTGCAGAAGATAGTAGAGATTTCTTATTACAACATGGGCCGGATAAGGTTACAGTGGTCTAGGATCTGGGAAGTTATTGGCGATCATTTTAATAAGGTATCCCTGTTCATGATTATAGTGCATACTCCTTCAGTGATCGATACAGATTCATTTTATTTTGAGATTTATTGGAAAAGCATGTGCTTATCTAAATCATAGTGGTTTTTCTGTCCTTCTCTGTAAGCTTAAACCAACAAAAATTGTAAAGCTGGAAAGACCTGTGAGAAGGCAGAGGTATACAATATAATTAATGTAAAAACAGAAGTATATATGAAGTTGTTTATCATGACCTGGGTCTAGACCTGGCTGCTGTTAGTTTTGTGTTATAATTTTTGGGGGTGTTTCATGATGCTCGGGTTAAAAGGTTGTCTTCCGTTCAAGTCTAAATTGACTGTTTATCAAATGAGTGTTTGATACGCATTTTTAATACAGCTGTTGAAGGTCTTTTTAGACAGCTTGCTTATTTTTAGGCATTTTTAAAAGCCAGCTTATTTAACGTAGAAAATAGCTGGAATTAGTTAGGGATTATTGAATTGCATAAACAGTGTGGTTTCTGGAATTGACTACTGCTTAATGTTGTTAATTTTCCAGTACTGCTTAGTTCTCTGTTATCAACTGTAAAGGCAGCTTGTGCTGAATCTATAAGAATTCTGATTGAAGCTTACTCTGCATTTCTATTCTATATTCTCAGGTTGGCTGCAATCCCAATGAAGATGTAGCTATTTTTGCAGTAGACTCATTAAGGCAATTGTCAATGAAGTTCTTGGAAAAAGGAGAACTTGCTAATTTCCGATTCCAGAAGGACTTCCTAAGACCATTTGAACATATCATGAAGAGAAACAGGTAATAACATACTATTAACTCAATTCCCTGGGGTCACAAGCATCGACTTTTGCAATTAATGTTTCAAATGCTTTTGTAAAATCAGTTGTTAGAGAATTATACTGTTCTAATTGATTATGTAATTTAGCTTAAAAAATTATTGTTTATTATCCTAATTTAGGTCTCCTACTATTCGAGACATGGTTGTACGGTGTATTGCACAGATGGTGAATTCCCAGGCTGCTAACATTCGTTCTGGCTGGAAAAACATTTTTTCAGTGTTTCATCTGGCAGCCTCAGATCAGGATGAAAGTATAGTGGAATTGGCATTCCAGACTACAGGACACATTGTCAGTGAGTATGGACAATATTCAGACGTCATGGAAGTGTGTGTGACTCCAGAGCCCAAAAAGCTTTGTTTGTCTGTGGACTCCACAGCCTGTAGAGTAAAGCCTGCTTTGTGTCTTTGAGCCAATGATTTACACTTTCCAATCAATTCTCTGGGAAAATACTTTTAAAAGCCAGTAAGATTAGAGTTACCTGGCTTTCTTCATGCCTTTTTAGCTTATTTGTTTGTAACATTCTGTAATAAAACAAGTCAGGCCTTAGATAATTCTATTGAACGTATACATTTTAATTTAAGTGAAATGAAAATGTACACTTTTTTTTTCCCCGGGTTACCTCCAGGGGTAAAAAGAAAAAGAGGTTTAGCCATTTTATTAATAAGTTGTTTGCTTAACTTTTTCTGTGTTTCTGAATTGTGCTTGTGTAAGGCCTGTTTGGGAGAAAGTGCTGAGCTAGGAGGCACTATGATGCCTCTCTATTCTAATCTAGATCCCAGGCTTTAAGGGATCTCTTTATTCTGTCAGAGCCTCTGCTAGTTTATAAAACTGTTTCAGCATCAACGAAGCACTTTTTTCTCTTCAAAAGTAGCTATTTAAAAACAAGGCATGTTGCTGGGGAGCAGGTCCATTGGTAGATGTAACTCCATGCTTCATGTGTCCATCTTAAGCTGTGGTTACACAGACTAGTGTTAAACAGTAAGCCTATTGCTCTAGTCTTGTTTAACTCTTATATTTCTCTGCTTAAGTCTAGATGCTACCTTAATTTCTATTAGACACTTGCTGTTAAAATAAAATGACCTCTAGGTAATGTTTTGGTTTGTTTTGTTTTTCCTTTAGTTTTTCTTACTACTCAGGCATTTGATAGCACCAGTCAATGAACCAGTCTCTCATGACTTCTGTTATAGTCAGTTCATATTAGAATTAATAGATTTTAAAGCACAACACATTTTTTTCTCCTGTTCACACTTCTCTCTCAGCAATCGTGTTTGAAAAACACTTCCCAGCAACCATAGATTCTTTCCAGGATGCAGTAAAGTGCTTGTCTGAATTTGCCTGCAATGCAGCATTTCCAGATACCAGTATGGAAGCAATCCGCCTCATTCGCCACTGTGCAAAATATGTGTCTGACAGACCTCAGGTACAGTCTTTGTTAACTAAATTATAAATGCTTTTATAAAGAAAAAAATACTTATGCTAAACTTACTGGCTTCCCTTTCAAGTTTCATGGATTAATGATAAATGTACTTTATTCAGAAACAATAGGAGTATAAAATGCCATAGACTTTGAAAATATCAGCGATTTTTTTTCTTCTTTTATCCCCCTTAGCCCATCCGTGTCCACCCAGTTCAGCTGGAGACTAGCATTCCTGAGAGCTGCTGGAAATCAGCATATCTCAGGATCTGCTCTCCACTGAGAAATGTTGTGAAGAGTAGATAATGGCATAAGAAATAATGTTTGATATCATCAAAATGTTATGGTTAGATCCTCACTTTCAGAGCTGTAAAAATGAGAGCAAGAGACTCACATTGAACTGCAAGCCAAAACTGGTGCTTGAATGTATAATCGCATTTATTTTTTTAAGTTTATTCATCATAATGTACTTAGAATTTCTTTGAAAAACACTTCCTTTTCTCAGTGTTACAGTTTTGATTGCGAGCTCATGTGAGGTATCAGGGTGTAATACTGTTGCAGGAGAGATTGTTGTTTACAGTCCAAATTGTGTTTTATTTTGAAGAGTCCAACTTCTATGACTCTGTGTAACCCTGTGTTTCCTTCTAAAGGCATTCAAGGAATACACGAGTGATGATATGAATGTAGCTCCTGAAGACAGAGTGTGGGTCCGAGGATGGTTCCCAATTCTCTTTGAGTTGTCCTGTATCATCAATAGATGCAAATTAGATGTAAGAACCAGGTAACAATCAGTATTTGTAATTCAAATTTTAAAATACTTACTTTACAGTTTTAAAATAGAAATAACTCTTGGTAAATGTAATCACTGTAAAATGACTTACGTATTTAACTTGGGTGATACCACTGTGGAAACAACAAACACCTTTTAAATAGACACTGGAATACAAAAACTAAATCTCTGTTCTCTACATCTGAAATTTTTATTTTCTGTTACAATAAATAACAATAAACCTTGGGGATTTTAAAATTGGTTTTATACCATGATTCATTAACTGGTTGAGGATTGCAGAAGTGGTTAAAGAAAAGCAAAACTGTACTCTGATCTCATGTAAAGCCTGCTTATTTTCCTGGAACATGATTTTCCCTTGCAGGAAGATCCAGTAAAGTGTTTCAGTTGCAGTTCTAATGTGGAATATGAGGGGTTGTGTACAAATAACTTTAAATTTACACATTGGCAGGCAAGCTGTGCATCTGTACTCCCTTTCTAGCTGCTGAAGGTTAATACTTGTTTCTAGACCTTTGTAATTTTTAACTGGAAATATTTCTTTATTAATTTTTGTGGTCCTTGGTAAAGAAGTTGGTTTACCATTTTAATTTGAAATTACCACAGTTCTCAAAAATATTTTTTGGCTATTGCCTGCAACTATAAAGTGCTTTTTTTACAAGCTGATTTCCTACTTAGTTTTTGTGTACTCATCGGCATGTATATGTTCTCAGCAGTATTTGAGGTTGTTATTGCTGCTGCAGTTGGACTTACTTGGTCTCGTTCATGTCTTTCTGTAACTCTGAGTTGTTCTTTCTTCATTTCAGGGGCTTAACAGTAATGTTTGAAATAATGAAGACATATGGCCATACTTACGAGAAACACTGGTGGCAAGATTTGTTTCGGATTGTCTTCAGGATATTTGACAACATGAAACTGCCAGAACAGCAGACTGAGGTGAAAAAAGTGAAGGAAGATAATTTACATGAGAACTACATTAACAGTAGAAAACTTGAAATATAGCTTTGTCAAGTCATGTAGGGTAAACCTCAAAACTTGGATGGTGGACTTGTGGTTCTAGTAGCCTTATTTTGTTCTAATGGCATTCTGTTTTCATTTTTTAAAACCATGTATGTAAAAGGCCTACTAGTTTACACTAGAACCAGTAGAAGAATAGCATGAAGTGCAGTGTACTTAGGGTTTGTAAGAACTGTAGCTTTTAAATGTGATATTTGGAATCTGAGACATATCACTTGAGTAAGGCTTGTAATCAGCAGTGAAGTCATAATTGGGAGAAAGAAGTTCTGTTAGTTCAAGATTTGATTACAAGGCAAAAAAAAAAAAGTAAAACAAACAGAAACCAAAAAAACCAATAACCAACCCACAAACAAACAAAATCCACCCAAAACAACACTGTGCTGTCATTCCACCCTTTTGACCAGCCATCCGAGTTTTGATCTGCCCAACCAGAACCAGGTACTGCTCTGACAACAACTGAACAGAAATGGGCTTAAAAATGTAAATAATGCTTAAATTATTAATATTAGAAGTTAGATCAAAACTGTCAATTGTTTGAGAGGCTTTGTCTGGCTATTTGTAGTAGGACATGTCTCACTTTGTAAATTTTTATTTGCTGGAAAACAATTAAACACAGCTTTAGCTTGATGTTAAATTGTTGAGCTAGGACAGTTGCTTGTTTGTCTGTTCCTCTAGTTCTTTCTAAAGCTGCTAGTTAGCAAAGCAGAAGTTGAGACTCTGAATTTTGAGGTTTTGAGATACAGAAATGAATTTCACATCACTGTAAAGCAAATTGAGTAAAAACAAATGTTCATCTGTATGTGTGTCCTAAAGTTTCACCTTAAGGTTGTAACTCTTCTTCTTTTTGACTCTTAGAAAGCTGAATGGATGACAACTACTTGCAACCATGCACTTTATGCAATATGTGATGTATTTACACAGTATTTAGAAGTACTTAGTGATGTTCTTTTGGATGATATATTTGCACAGCTGTACTGGTGTGTGCAGCAAGGTAGGAACTGTACAAATTATGTTAAAACAATGTTAACATTTTACTCTGTTGAATGTGAATAAACAAATAGACTGTTTGTCTTTTACAGACAATGAACAACTGGCACGATCTGGTACAAACTGTTTGGAGAATGTTGTCATCCTTAATGGTGAAAAGTTTACCCTAGAAATCTGGGATAAAACTTGCACTTGCATGCTGGATATTTTCAAAACTACAATCCCTCATGCGTAAGACAACTGTTAATATTTATGCTTTGTAAAATAATTTAACTAAATGACTTATCCATATCAGACTCTTAGATATCTCATAGGTAGGGTGAACAAAAAGCTCTTATGTTTGGACTAAAGAGAAATAGACTTACTTGGAATGTAATGATAAATTAGGTGTAGATGTTTTTTTCTATTGTAAATGATAAAGTATTAAAAACTAAAATATTATATAGGAGATAAGCAAAAAAAAAAAAAACCCAAAAAAACAAAAACCCAACAACCCCAGAGTGTAACATCATTCAGTTTTAAAGTTTTGCATTTTTGGAGGAGTACTATCTGGTTCCTTTGGTTATTTTCTTCTTTTGTAATAAAAGATGCAGACTTTGGTATTTCTAATTACCTGGGAAGCTTTTTCCACAAAATACTAAAATACTGCAACAGTCTTACAGATTTATGTCTCTGTGGTTGATGGTTAATTTCCATCATATGCTTATATGAATCTTGATATTTTTATGAAAATTATCTTGGATATTTGGTAACTCCATCCCTTCACGTAATAACTCAATGTGGGGTTTCTTGGAGTAAGGCCATACCATTCTGAGTGTTGTTTTATGCATCCTCAAGCAGAGCAGCAAGAAATCACGGCATTATACCAAAGAAAAAGGGCTTTTCCCCTGTGCTACCAGCACTGAGATGAAACACTACTTGTTTTCTAATCTGATAGTCTTCATGGTGAACTGTTGTATTATTACTTGTCCTGTGTCTTGTCATCCAGTTCATATTGTTTGCTTCTGGGACCTCGTTTAGTCCTGAAGAAAACTGAAGCAAAAGGAACCTTCTGCATGTCAGTCTTCCCTTAATTTTAGAGTTGTATATCAGATAGCACTGTAAGAGAGCTTCATTCATTCATTAAAAGATAAAATCTGTCACTACCTCACCTATTTTGTCTATAAGTAGGTATAAATTAATTCCGTCCAAAAAATAATTATAAAATGAAGCTGAACTATTTAGGAGATAGCAAGATACTTCCTTCTGCATTTTGGTAACTGCCAAAAATAAAATTGGAACCCACATCTCTCAATTTAAAAGTCCAGTTGAATTAGCCCTAACTTACTATGGCCTGTACTTGGAAAGATTTTTACGTGAATATTCACTAGTGGAACATTTGATTTAGTTTCAGCATGTGATCAAAATTCAAGTTTCGGTGTATTTAGAAACCCTTCTAGAGCAGCATTTTGGATATCTTAATGTTTCGACATACTCAAAATATTCCTGTTGCCTTTAGTTATATCTAATTTGAAATCTGTGCATTATTCGCTTTGATGTTGATGGCACTTCACTTTTGAAATGGGTTATTTTTCCTAGGAGAGTATCTGACTCCTTCATTAATCTTTCTCTTGTTTTTCTAGTATAATCTTTCTCTACCATGTTTTGAGAACTTCCATTATATTATTCCTTCTAAATTTTTGGAAGGTTCCCAGCTTTTGCAGTCTTACTTTGATTTTATGTGAGGGTACTTATCTTTTGTTGCTTCTCTTTCTGAGTCCTAGGATGATATTTCTTTTTTTTGTGCTCTTTTTATGTGATCCTGGTTTATTTTCTGTGACT
Source organism: Grantiella picta (assembly GCA_013397955.1). Taxonomy (NCBI): domain Eukaryota; kingdom Metazoa; phylum Chordata; class Aves; order Passeriformes; family Meliphagidae; genus Grantiella; species Grantiella picta. The sequence goes on along the minus strand of VZRM01002137.1, from coordinate 198,591 downwards.
CCTGGTTTGGCTGACATTTTGTATTTTTATTTCTTAGTCCTTCTGTTAGCCATATTTTTGCAACAGAGCTTTTCCCTACCATCCTTAGGGGGTTTTTTGGGTTTTGTTTCGGTTTGGGTTTTTTGGGTTTTTGGGGATTTTTTGGTTTTTTGTTTTGGGTTGGTTGGTTGGTTGATTTTTTTGTTTTGTTTTGTTTGTCTGGGAGTTTTTTGGGTTTGCTGGTTTTTTTTGACAATGCAGTTTTAATACTCAGCTTGTTTGTGGAGGCTGCCTTAGTGCTTAGAGAAGAAGGCAAATCTTTTTACCTTTGTTTTTCCATGCCTGGAAGTAACACAGTAGTTAATGTTGAACACAGACAAATCACACAGTTGTACATATGAAAGCTTTATGGGCAAGTGCTTTATTGCTAATTGTCTTCAAATAGAGGTTACAAATCTCTGGAGTGTAAAGTAGCTTCTGGCAGAAGTTATTACTCTGATCAGGTAGGGTAACATATGTTGCTTTTTACCATTCATATAAAAGATCTTCCAGGTATTGCATAACCAACTTTTTTTCATTTAAGAGCTGCAGCATTGGCTGCAGGAGTAAGATCTAGTTAGTTGCAATATCAGCCTCTGCTGGTTCTTGGCAAGTTACTTTTTTGCAAAGAGAGATGATCATATTTCCGTGTTTGGAAAATAGACTAGAATATCTACTCAGATACCGATTTCTGCAAGGATCACTTACTAGAAAACCACAAACCATACTGATGCCAAGCTTCTACGGATCACTAGGTGTTGACAGCTAAAGATACTAATACAGAATGACACAGAATGGCTGTGGTTGGAAAGGGCTCTGGAGGTTTTCTGGTCCAGCCCCTTTGCTTAGGCATGACCCCACAGAGCAGTTTTCCCAGGGTCATGTCCTGACTTTTGAATATCTCCAAGGAGGGAATCTCCATAGCCTTTCTGGGCGACTTCTGCCAGTACTTGATCACCCTCACAGTGAAAAAGTGTTTCCTAATGCTGATAGGGAACCTCCTGTGTTTGTTTGTGCCTTTGCCTCTGGTCCTGGCATTGTGAATCATTGGAAAAAGCCTGGCTCTGTCCTATTTGCACCCACATTTCAGATATTTATACTATGTTGATGAGATGTCCTGAGGCTTTTCTTCTCCAGGCTGGACAGTTCCAGTTCTCTCAGACTCTCCTCCTAGGAGAGATGCTCTAGTTCCTTCCTCGCCTTTGTGGCTTTTTGCTGAACTTTCTCTGGTAGGTCCAAGTCTCTCATACTGGGGAGCCCAGGACTGGCCGCTGTGCTGAGCTGAGGGGCAGGATCCCCTTCCCACCTGCTGGCAGCTCTCCTCACACAGCCCAGGGTAATGTTTGCTTTCTCTGCAGTAAGGGCACCCTGCACACTCATGTCCAGCCTGGTGTCCACCAGGACCCCAGGGCTCTGTCTGGGGCCCAAGCTGCTTCCCAGTGGGCAGCCCCCAGCACATCCTGGGGTGTGGGGCTGTTTCTCCTGCAGTGAAGGACTTTGTTGTTCCCCTCACTGAACTGCACAAGATTCCCATCAGCTCATTTTCTCCAGTCTGTTGAGGTCCCTCTGGATAGCAGCATGACCCTCTGGTGTATCAGCCACTCCTCCTGCTTTTGTATCATCCAGCTTCCTGAGTGTCTGCCCTGCCCCATCACCCAGATCATTAAGATGTTGGACAGAGTTGGACCCAGTATTGACCCCTGGAGTGTGCCACTAGTTACTGGCCTCCAGCCAGATTCTGTGCACGTAATCACCATTCTCTTGGCTTTGCTGTTCAGTCAGTTTTTAGACCACCTCACTGTTTCTCGACTAGCCCATTGTTTGTTCGCTTATTTTAACAGGTTTTTTGTAATTTCTCTTTTAGTTTAATTTCTATCCTCGTTATAATTTTTGTTAATTTAAAATTTCTGAAGCTTCATGAGAGCAAGTCTTGGCTTTCTGGTGCTGAGAAATCCAGTGAGAGTGCCCTCTTGTCCTCAAAACATTCAAGAGGTAGAATTGGTTCCTTGCGCAAATTATGATGGTCTGGTCTCTGTTGACTCATAATGGCTCATTATCCAAATACCTCAATTTGTGTCCTTACAGCTTTCAAGAATCAATTCAGTTCTCTTTTGTATTTTATTTGTTGTCTTATTAGATGCCTCAAGATTTTATCTTTTCTTACCTCCAATTTGTCTTTTTAGCTATCCAGTGTTTAGTTTTCTGGGGATCAGTGGTATATTCATTTAGGATGCTTAACTTGGTGGGAAAAGCTCTCCCTTAGGACATGCAGACACAAATGTTCCATGTGTGTTACCTCACACAGATTGAGACCAAAGACTTTGGAGATCATGACAGTTGACTTTCATCTTACTTTGTAGCAATAGGTTGGGTAGAACAAGAGATGATAGGACCGCTTAGGTTATTCAGTCCAGTTTCCCTCAATTCTTGGCAGGCACAGACAGCCTCAGTAAGTTAAAATTAGTGTAGAAATTCTTTAGTGCTAAGGTTAAGATGCTCGGGACAGCAGAGTCCTACAGGAGATCAGCAGGGGAGAGATCAGAAGTACTGTCAGTGACTTGATACCTCGTAACAGCAATGAATCCTAAGTGGAAGTGGTGAATCTTAAGTGGAAATAGAAACATAATGCTGGAATATACCCCAGAAAGAGAATGCAAAACATCTCCAAATGTTCATGTAATTTGTTCTGGAGTAGATTCATTCCGTATTCTAGGTAAAGCTTAAGTGGGAGAAGAGACCCACTAATGGCACTAAAGCACTGCCTTAAGACAAATCCAGTATTTCTGAGAAAAATTAATTCACCCACATAGTCCACTTGTCCATCCAGTGTAGTTGGCAGAAATGTTGAAGTTTAAAAAACACAGTACTTACATGTTTAAATATTTGTGAAAGAATAAAAGGGTACTTAGAATTGAAATTAATGCAAAAAACCCACACCATGTGGAAGGGGACTTTCTAGAGTGTTGGTTCTGATTTATATTTCAAACTTAGTAACTTTGGGACTGATTTTGTGTTTTCAAGGCTGCTGACTTGGCGACCAGTTGGTGGGGAGTTTTGCTCTGGCTCTCCCTCTGATGCAAAAGAAAAACTGGTAAGCTGCTGAAATAAAAAAATAATTTAAGATTGCAAGAGCTTGGTACAAATGTGTTGTGATACGGAATAGGTGAAAAGTATATTTGGTTTATATACATTTTTGAATTTTATTGTACTTGAATTTTTTTTTCAGCTCAAGGCTATTTAATGTTTAAAAATGGCAAGGAATTAATTTAGTTTAATTAATTTCTTTAATTTTAAAGAAGTATGTATTTGCTTACAGCAAAGTTGACTTTCAGAAATTGCCTGTATTAGTTACGTGTCTTTGTTTTAGGCAATGTCCTGTGTCTCATAGGTTTCTCTAATACTGTATTTGGGTTTTGAGTTGTTCTCTGGCTTGTGTCATGGTTTTTCTTTCATTTTGATGTATTGGCAAGAAGAGAAACTGTTAAGAGGGATAGATTGAATTTTTTCTCTCCAAATTTTCTCTTGTAATAAGACCTTAAATATCTATTTAAAATAGAAAATTTAAATAACCATCAGATTTCTTAGTGTGGATTGAATAAACTATTGTGAAGTCTGGATTTGCCTGCAAGTGACAGCCCAGTAGCTACTTTGCTACTGATGGGAATTTTAGCTTTTGGACGTTCTCACAAGATTGCTGCATGAAGTTCTTTATAGATTAATGAAGCACTGGACAACAGTTGTTCAAGGATAATGGTCCCAAGTGAGCTTTACTAAGAGAGACCAACTCCCTCCATTTATCTTTAATGGAGTGTTAACATAATTCATTTGAAACAAAGAGTAAATGTGGTGGCTGGTTCTCATTGTGTGGGTATTGTACCTTCATACTGTATCATGACACATTTATAGTGGCTTGATCTAAAAATTTATTGGCTATATTTTTGATCCATTTATGCCAAATATAATAGCATGCATAAATGGAAAATAAATTTAATGTCTTAGTCTTGAGTAAAATGAAAGATCTTTTCCCTTTGAAATAGTTTAACATGAATTTTTTTTTTAATTATTTTTGTCTTCAGTGTAAAAAGACATTTTGCAAATCAGAATTAACAGAACTTTCATAGTAAATGGTACTAAAGGAAAAATGTGTTGGCTCCTCTCATTTAGTAAGATAGAATTTTTGCAGGCTTTGGATATTCTCATATCAGTTTTCTTTAGGTAGCTCAAATATGATGGAGTGTTTTGCTATCTGTAGACATGATACCTATTAAAATATATATTTTTACTTAGTAGAGATTAAAACCTTGGTTATCTACTGATCTAAGAAGCGGAGATGTTCTTTACAGGAACCTTGCAGCAAACCTCCTACTCTTTATCTGGTAAAAGCCATAGTAGCTCTTGGCTGACAGAAGAAATGCTTGGAGGGAATACAAAAACCTATCTGAAAAATGCTGCTCACTGACTTTTCTGTGTACTTAAATGTTTGTTGCTTGTTAAATTTTCATTTGTTTCCTAGTAGCTCATCTTTTTAGAAAATCTTTCATGAATATTCATAGCAAATATGAATAAAGTGAATGAAAGTGCAGTTTTGAAACAGCAAATGTCTTGAGCTCGGAAGAGCACAGCACTATTACTAATTAGGTTGCAGAAGCTTTCTGTAAGTTAATAATTTAAATCTTTTTTCTTTTTTTCTTTCTTTTCAGGATACAATCTCCCAGAAGTCAGTAGATATCCATGATTCCATTCAGCCTCGATCTTCAGATGGACGCCCTTATCAGCCCAGCACAGGAGCCACGGTAGCTGAAGAAATGAGTAAAGCCAGGCCGACAGCAAGTGTGTGCTCTGCAATGATTTGGCACTTAATATCCGTTAAGAATAGTATTTAACTGATGTTTGATGTATTAGTTGTAGCTCCAGCTATGACTTGAGAAACGAAATGTGAAGAAATCATATTGTGTAGCTTTTTTTCTTCATGTAGTATGACAGAATTCTCTTGGACTCCTGTGGGTCGACATTTTTGGCCTCTATCTTAAAAATCCAAGAGTTCAACTGCAAGTTTCTAGGCTTCTTACCCAAAGCAGAATATTCACAATAGTGGTCTCGTTACAATGCTGTGTATTTTTTTTTCTTATGAGCAGAGATTTTTCAGTGCAAAATGTAACAGAAGCAGTAGCTGAAAGAATTATGTCTATGATTTGAAGAGAGTGTCTCAAACCCTTATTTAAGATACTTGTGCAGTTATGTGTTGGTGCCTAAAATGGTCTCATGGGGATACTAGTACTTGCCACAGTTGCAAACAAGCAGTGATGCCAGTGATGTGCTAAGTCTTATGCCTGGGAACAGCCTCAGCCTCTGGCTCTTGCTATTGCACTGAAGGTCCAAGCCACTCCTTTGGGTGATTTTTAGGTAACATTGAACCAGGTGAATCCAATGTATCACAGACAAGTTCAGGAAACAGTTTTTTAAGATGGTCCAGTTGGTAGCATGATGATCTGTCCTCATGTTAGTAATTCAGACATGTAGATTCCAGGTTTGCTTTATGAATGTGCTTGAAGTTAAACTGTTCTTCAACTTGCCCTCAAAATAGCTCAAAAAAGTTCTTTAGTTAATGAGTTATTTTCTTTCCTTTAAAGAATTTCCAGAACAGAAGTTATTTGCTGCTCTTTTGATCAAGTGTGTTGTACAGCTGGAACTCATTCAGACGATCGACAACATTGTGTTCTTCCCAGCAACTAGCAAGAAAGAGGATGCAGAGAATCTAGCAGCAGCACAAGTAAGTGGAACTGATAGATCTTCCTTTTTAACTGCTTTCCCTCCAAAAGTTTTAAGATAAAGTTTCTTAAACTCACATAACATCTGCTAAATTACAATTTTTACATGTGTTTGAGGAGTTCCATTGGACTGTTGCAATCTTCTACAACTTCCATTAAGTTGCATTTGCTGTGCCGGGGCAGCCCTGTGGAGATTAAAACATGTATGGTTCAAAGGGATGTATGTAACTGGGGTGTGGATACAGCCTTTAATACAGTTTTAAAGTACAAATGCAGATGTAAACAGGGTAGGATTGAGTTATCACAGGAGCTTGCTGAAGACAATTGTGAATTTTTACTTCAAATCTTTTTTGTCCTTTTTTTTTTTTTAAATAGAGAGATGCAGTAGACTTCGATGTACATGTGGATACACAGGATCAAGGGATGTATCGTTTCCTAACATCACAGCAGCTTTTCAAACTTCTCGATTGTCTGCTGGAATCTCACAGATTTGCTAAAGCATTTAATTCAAACAATGAACAAAGAACTGCTCTCTGGAAAGCAGGTGAGTCAGTCATGATGGAGAAATATTTTGTGACACTGGGAATTGACCCAAAAATAGGTTAAAAGTATTTTGGTGCTGAATGTAAAAGTTGAAGCTTTAGCTTAATAACTGTAGGATTTCTAAAGGAAGGAGACCTCATCTGTGCAGATGCAAATATCTTTGGTTTCATAAAATTTAAGGTTTCCCTGAGGTACAGCTGCCAAGCTGATTCTTGGCTGAAGGTGTGAGTCCCATGCTTGAAAGCTGCAGGCACAAACACAAGTATCATAGCTACTTGGAAGATGATATTAAAAATGGGTGCCAAACACAATTATGGCACAAATAATTAGGTTATTTTTTAACAATGCTACATTGGACTAAATGTTATGAGAAATTCATTAACTAAGGTGGGTCTTCTAATTGTCTATGTGCAGAAGATGCTTAGAAAGAGAAGTGGGGGACTGTAAGAAAAAATGTCAGCTGAACCAAAAATCTGAATGGATGCTTGGAATTCCTGTAGGTTTCAAAGGCAAATCAAAGCCCAACCTGCTGAAGCAGGAGACGAGCAGCCTGGCGTGTGGGCTGCGCATCCTGTTCCGCATGTACATGGATGAGAGCCGCACCAACGCCTGGGAGGAAGTCCAGCAAAGACTGCTAAAGTAAGGGCCATGGAACTGAACCTGTTCCGGTCATTTCTGATGCTAAAGAAGGCAGGGGGTTTTATTTAAAAGGATAAGACTTCTCTGTCTGCAGTAAAGTTCTAGAGCTAACACGTGTGTGGTGGTCACAGCTCATATTATGAGTTTTCAGTTCTGTGGGGAGAACTGTGCCTCCAGCTACTGATGCTGTCTCTCCTTTTTGTTCTCATCATGTTTTGCAGGTGAGAACAAAGGTTTTGTCACCTTTTCTTTTGTATCGTGGTTAGGTGGGGGCTTTAAAAAGGAAACCAACTATCACCTAAACCCTGTTTTTTCTTTCACTAACCTCAGGCATTTTAGGGAACTGGCACTGTTTGTTCTCATTTGCAGAAATGGACACTGGGTTTGAGCAACCTTGTGTGCATATAGAGACTTTTGATTCTTTGGTTATTCATGTGAATTTTTTGTTTACAAAGTTTTTCAAGCAACTGTTGGAATAAGAGAGGGCTTAAAACCACAACAGTAACACTAAAGTCACACTAAAAGGCTTTAAGGTTCACAGAGTCGGAAGCAGAGCTGAAAACTGCCTGGTTAACATCAACATGAGATGTTCCTAAAGTCCACATAGCATTTGGATCAAAGAGCATCAAAGAGCACTCAATACATTTCAAATATGTGTACAAACAGCATAATCACATATTGTCAGCTTATTTATTACTGAAGTCCTAGGACTTTGGGTTTGGGTTGAACAAAGTCACTGCTTTCCGTTGTTAGTCAGGCTTAGAGTAGCTTTCATAAAACAAGGCTGTTACACACCCGGGCTTGAGACTGCCAGAAATTGCAAAGCCAAAGCTCCCTCTCTTCAGTAGAGCTCAGAAAGAAATGTGAGTTACTGGTTTTTCGTGTCTTTTGTCTCCAGTGTCTGCAGTGAGGCTCTGAGCTATTTCCTCACTCTTACATCAGAAAGTCATCGGGAAGCCTGGACTAACCTTTTACTCTTATTTTTGACTAAAGTCCTGAAGATAAGTGATGAAAGGGTAAGTAACTGGAATGATGTTTCAGATTATGTTTACAGGTAAAAAGTAGTTCCAGACTGGTTAGTCACACACAGTTACAGACTTGACTTTACAAGCTCCTGCTGCTCTGTAGACACTCTTGTGTTGAGGGGAATGTACATTCAAACTGCACTTGACAGATACTGACACTAATAATTCAGTGTGAAGGTGCAGTGAGTGATAAAATAAAACGTGTCAGAGAAGTTTAAAGATGCTGGAATCCTTCAGAACTGTGTGTTGTTTTTACCCCTTTCCTGCTGAGGAAGGTGATTAGTGATGATATTTTATTCAAAGAATTAACTCCTGTTTCTGCCTCCAATGCTGCAGGTACATGTACACCTTGACCTTCTCCAAAGCAATTCTGCAGTAAATAAATCCCTGTTTAGATCTCCCTCTGTTTCTAAGAAAATTTGGCTGAAATAATTAAGTGAAAAAGGCCAACTGCAAGAAAAAGCTCGAATTAAAAAAATTCTTCCTCTTGGATACTAAGCATTAGTAAGGAGCTTTGTGTAGCTGGTGAGCATCTGTCAGAGTACAGCACAGCTGTCTTAGCCTTATTCTAGCATTGCGTAAAGATGTTTCTGGTTGTCTCTGTGAGTTTTTCACCCTCATTTGGGAGAGCATTTAAAATTCATACTTTGCAGTGTGCTTTCTGAGGTGTATTGATGCATAATGGAGTGATTTCTTCTGTTTTCTCCTCAGTTCAAGGCCCATGCCTCGTTCTACTATCCTTTGTTGTGTGAAATCATGCAGTTTGACCTTATTCCTGAGCTTCGAGCGGTTTTGCGAAGGTTTTTCCTGCGGATTGGTGTGGTTTTCCAAATATCCCAACCACCAGAACAAGAGTCTGGACTAAGCAAGCATTAGCAGATATTGATGCTGTGTTTAAAAGTTTATATTCCTCAGCTAAATAAAAGGACCACGTAGCTGGGCCATTCTGTCTGGATATCCATATAAATGATTTCTTTCTCTGGCAACGTGTATCCAAGGGTTAACGGTACCGACGCTTACAACTGTAATTAAGGCTTGCAACACTCCAGTCCCTCTTTCCTGGCGGATTTTCTCTCATCAGTTTCTCTTGCCTGGCTCGTGCTGAGCACAGAGCCAGTTTTTAGCACAGTCCCCTTGTCAGCACGGGCTGCAGTGTCCTTTACTGTCCTAGACAGCAGCGTAGCAACAGATGTTTATGGCGGGTGTGAAAGTAAAATGTACCCAAAGAAACATATATATGTAAAGGTTTGAGCTTCTGCGAGAAGTACAACTCAGGAGAGCTGTATTTTGAAGGATAAAATGTTTATAGTGAAAAGAAAATGGAGATTATTGTTCATGGAAAAAGATATTTAGCAGCTATGTCTGATATTCTAAGATTTTTGCACACTCAGGCTGTCTGAGACATTGGTAATCATCCTTCTGTGAAAATGTACAGAGATGCAGGTCTGTAATATAAACTCTTTAACACTATACAGTTCTTCCCGAATTATTTTATTTCTGTATTACTGATTTGTTGAAAGCCCATAACTCTTCCTTGTTTACCAAATGCACTAGAAGTTTGGGTTTCTTTTTGTTCGGTTGTGATTTTTTTTTTTTTGTTTTGTTTCTTTGTTTCTTTTTTTGTTTTCTTTGGGGGTTTTGGGTTTTTTTGGGTATGGGTTTTTGGTTTTTTGTTGGGGTTTTTTGGGTAGGAGATTGGATTGGGGGTTTTTTGTTTTGGTTTTTGGGGGTTTTTTTTGTTATTGTTGCTATTTTTTGTTTTGTTTCATTGTAGCCCAGAAGTTATTGTTGCCGACTTTTGTCAAGAACAGCGGTAGAAATATCACGACTGACATAACTACCTGTAATATACTTGTTTTAGGGCTTTTAAATATAACGAGCCATTGAAATGATGATCCTACAAGGACTGGAACTTGAATCACTGCAAACAAGTCTAGGTTGTGTCTGCTGTCAGATGTTTTTTGTTTGATGTAGATTTCACTTTTATGTACAGAATTTAATGTTGGATATATTCAAGTAACAAATCTGGCATGGTTTGGGGATGGTTAAATTTATTGGAAATGTATTCATACTGTGAATTGTGCTCTGATGGTTAACAGACGAGATTGTCAAGCATTCTGTATTACAATGGATGTAGAAATTTTTTTCAGATGGACAAAATGTATATGGTACAGATATGTAAAGTTTTCTATGTAAAAAAAATTCTGTACAACTTTCTGTACAATATTTGGTTCTCATCTGGCATATTCTAATCAGGTTATAGGTCAATAAAGTTTTTGAACTCTTTCATCAGTGCAATCAAAACCAGTCTAATCCACAGCTACTTGTTTTACAGTTTGTTTTGCCTACACTTCTGTTTCAAAGGAGCAAACCCCAGACCCCACAAGCAGAAAGGTGGGTGCCCTTTGGTTGACTGGGATACATCTTCTCACTCTTAGAGACAAATACAGAGTGGAAAAGAGTGGTAAATTTTAAAAAAAAAAAAAAGGGGGGCAGGGCTGGAGGAGAATAAAAGTGCTTATATGTGAACCTTGTAGCAAATGAATCGGTAGCACAGATAGAAACTCAAATACTGCACTTTGCTCTCTGGGGATTAAAACACAAATATCAAACAGCTGATGGAGAAAGGGGGAAGGGAAGGCTGGGATTGCAGTTCTGCTGCCTGCTGACTTGGGGCACTTCAGCCAGCTCAGCCTCGTAAGCATCTTTGATTTTCTAAGTAAAAGTGGAATTGGATTGTTCTCCAGTGTGTTCCCACAAAACTGGCTGGCACAGGAGAGCAGTGTGAAGACCAAGAAGGTGTGTGAGGGAGCCTCCTCTCTCTTAAAAGGCAATCAATCTGCCATAGACATTCATGGCAGGCTCCAGAAATAAGCATAAGCAGTTCAATGAAATAGCTATGGAAAAGCCAGAAAAGGGAATTAAAATGCTATGACCTGTGATTCAGAGTTTGCTCACAAAGTTAATTGGGGTGTAGCAAAACCAAAATAGCAATTACCAGTGTCAGAAGGGGGAGAATTGAGGTTATTTGAATTAATTGTAGTTGTAACAGCCTTTCCTCTTGGGCTGTATTTTACTTGTTCAGTTTGTTGTGCCATGTTTAAATTTCAAACCACTGTGCTAGGCCAGACCTGAAGTCTTTCTTTGTCTGATAGTGATCAGTAATATTTTTTAGAGTGAGTATAATGTGTCCTATTCCTGGTATCCTGTTCCTGTTGTCATACTCTCCCCCATGGCTTTTGCAAACTGTTCTGAGACCATTATTGGTTCCTGACCCTGCTGCCCTGAGTACTATTTAAACAATCACTGTTCCTTGTCTTCCCAATTGCTTTCTAATCATCTGTGTTCAAAGTAGAACAGTGAGTACAATGAATTATCCAGAGTTGGGCAGTGGTGCTCTTTTTGGTTTTAAACCTCACTGATTCATTTGTTTTTTGTACTCTCTAATTATGACATTCTTCTTTTACCACCTGGCCTTCTCATGCCTTATTTATGTGGAAAAGGCCCAATAGCTGTTTAATTTTCAACCAGTGGTTCATTGGAAACTGAATTTTGGTATCGTAACTCTTTTCTGTGCTGCCCTTTAGTTCTTGCAATGCCCGAGCAGCACCAAGTGTACTCTGGGCATCATATTCAACTGCAGCTCTCTGAACACTCATAATTACAATAATTATCAAAAATCTGGGGTCAGGGGCAAGGAAGTAGCTTCTGTTTCAGTCATCTCAATATCCATCAGGGCTGTGGACTGCAGATACTTTTATTTTGCAGGTGAGGCTGTCATGATAAAACGTTTTACAAAGTTAGGAAGGCAGAAGGGCCCAGCCAAAAGCTGAACTTTGGAGGGGCAGAGAAAGTCAAGGAAAGATCTGGAAAGGGAAGGTGCAAAGAACTGAGTGTCCTGAGCAGCAGCCTGAGTGGCCAAGAAATGGTAGCTGTAGGGAAGAGTGGAATTCATGGTGCTAAGGGTTGCAGAGCAGTGAGGTTAAAGACATTTCAGTGATTTCAGGCCACGGCACAGGTGAAGGAAGTAATTCAGAGGGGTTGTGCCATGTCCTGGCCTTGAACTGGAGGAAAGAAATGCCAGCCCCTGACGGTCTCTGGCATTTACAAAACTTACTGCAGTGAAAGTGGTTTTTTAGGGTAACAGTTTATGCTTCTGTCAGCGGTAAAACTCTGATTAAAATTAAGGGACTAAAGAAAAATAAAACTCTAGAAAGCTAGATGAGTAAAAAGAAATTCTGCCTCTAGCCTGGAGTTAGCACAGTGAACATGTCACAAAGTTCAGCTTGTGAAGCAACCTGAGAGAGCCATCAGGGCAGGTGACTAAGTATAAAAGGCTTAAGGTGAGCTTTGGCATGAGAGGGTGGTTAAGTGTTTTTACTATAAACCATTTTCATCTCAGCTGCTTACAATTATTTCCCCTGCCTCTGTTTAATCCAGACTGAAGCAGCCTTGCAGCCTGCAGTGCATGCTCCAGCCCAGGTCGGGGATTACACCACTGCCCCTGCGTGAGTGGCCACTGCTGTCATACCCACACTGATGAACAAGAGCCTTCTCACTGCCGAGCCAGAAATTCAGGGTAAGAATTTTCCTGATTTAGCAAATCCTCTCTGGGAAGGAATGTGCTAAACCCAGGAAGAAGCTAAATGCCACATAGGTTTGATGTACATCTGTCAGCAAACATTGCCTGCCATCATCATGGAACTGCTGTAGCCTTCAAAATGCCAGCTTTGTAGCTTTACAAAAGCTTGAAGGTGGCATTTTAGTAAAAACAAAAGACCTTTGTAAAAAGTTCTTGTTTATATCAGTGGTTTGTTGGGGTCTTTTTTTTTCCTCCTGTTGATCAAGTTTAGGCTTCTGGTTGGGAATTTCCTATCCAAGAGTTGCAGCATTACCTCTGCCTCACCTTGGTTGTGTAGGTCACTGAACTCCTAAAATCTTGCTTCCAGCTACATGTCCTTGCTAAAGCTCTGCGCTCTTAACAGATACTCCATGTGTATCTGTTTCTTTGGAGACAGCCTTAACACTCCAGTTTGTTCATGACTAAATGAAAGCTGAAGCAAATCATAAACTAAGAAAATTGAAGTCGACTTTCACATTTTTTGTAACAAAAATAATTTTAGTAACAAAATACTTTATTAACTCTTCAATCAGAAACATAAATATATGCAACAATATCTTTTCAGCACATGACAACTTAAGGAATGTAAGATACACTGCTAATAGTCTTTTTTTTTTTTCCACAAGTGTTAGCTGTGCTTTCATGCAGGATAGCATTTATCCTGTATGAAAAACAAGTGTCCTTCTTCAGGTTACTCACTCTTTGGGTAAAAACCTATTGCCCTTCTGCTGTTGGGCTACTCTAATGCCAGACAGTTTTGGAGTTTGACTGTAAAGCTAAAAACATCTTTGATTTAATATTAAATTCACACACACCACACACTGTTTCTGTGCTAGGTCCAGCTCTGAGGCTGAAACTTAAGCTGTATAAAAAGTGCAAAAGCTGCCAAGCTATTTCTCCATTTCCCACATCACGAATGCAGGCATAGAAACATCCCTGTGCTACATCTCCATTCCACTGCAGAGACTGATCCTTTATTATTGCTATTTGAATTACACACACAACTCCACACTCCGTACACGGAAGAGAGCTCTCCCTGCAGGATTCCCTGGCAGGTGCAGCGATGCTGAAGGGTCCCTTCAGCAGCGGGAAGAGGCGCGGTGGCTTCCCGGGCTCAGTCAGCCGTGCGCAGTGGAGAGGCCCTGCCAGCCCAGCGGGAGAGCATTGTCCGGGGAAAGCTTTGCCGAGCTCGGCTGCTCCGCCAGGAGTCTCCGCAGCGTGGCTGACGTTCCCGGTCGCAGCCAGGGCTCTGTGGCCACGGTGTCGGTGGAGCTGGAGCGTCTGCCGGCGTGCGACTGAGCGCGCTTCAAAAGGTCGTCCACATCCCCTAAGGAAATGTCATCACCTGAGAGAGGAGGAGAGCAACGCGCGTTAGAGGGGACAGAAGCTCTTCCTGTCACAGCAATGGGCAGGCTTGGCTGCCAGGAGTGTGTAAATACTGCTTCTAAATGACGTCTGTTTCTATTTAACACGTTTGCTGATGTTCTGGGGATCTGGGCCCCAACAGCTCCCCACCACCGGCTCACCAAGGGGATAAGGATACAGGCAAAGATGGATGGACTCAGCAGAGGGGTCTTGCTTTCCAAAATGCTTCTGTTTAGGGAGAGGTGAAATCTGTCAGTGCATATATGCATAAAAATGCATGTAAAAATAAAGCCATTCAATTACAGTGGCCTGGCTGAGACAGTTCTTGTCCAAGCCTACTTGCATAGACAGTGTCCTACTGAGGAAGAATTGTTTTAACTTGGTTTAGCAGTGCAAAGGCAAGTGAGCCTGTGCATCACAGCCCAGCACAGCCCAAAACCTCAGTGCAATGTCATGCTGCAACTGGCTAACTTGGGATCTTCCAGCTGCAAAACAAACCCCACCAAACAAAAAACAGAACTGCCTTGCCTTTGAACTTGGGGTCTTTATCACTCTGAAATCTATCACTACTTGTTCCAGTTCTGTCAGCAATCATACATACACCTAATACCTTAAACAAATAGATCTTAGTGTGGATTATCAAACAACATACATTTTTACTATATATGAAGGAGTATAAAGGTATAACTTCCTCTGTGCTCTTTGGTTTTTGGCCTCACAACATGGAATTTTTACATCCTCAACCAAAAATTATGCAAACCTCCTGAATCTATAACGACTGAAAAATGCAATGTTTTCCTCTTAAAACTGAGTCATAACAATGACGAGATTCTGGTTTCTTGGTATATAATGTGGACAGAAAAATGTTCAAAGACTGAATTAGGAAAAAGATCAACATTTTTGCAGAAACATCCTAATTCAAGCAAAACAGAATTGTACATTCTTTAGTGATTAAATAATTCACCTAAGCAATTAATAAGTGTCATGTAATTTAAGTATTTGGATGATTTTTACAAATTTCAAGTTTTTATTATGAGAATTTAAACCAAAACCATTATGAGAATTTAAACCAAAGTTTCTCTGAAGATTCTGAAAGTTGATGGTCTAAGCATGGGTGTGAGAGCCCAAGGCCTGGAGAAGCAGCAGCCAGGTGTGCAGGGGTGAAGGGAAGGACAGAAACTTCACAACCCCACACACACTGGGAGTAAGGGCTCAGATTTCCCCTTTGTGTGTTAGGTGGGTTGCAGGTTCTACAACAAAATGCCAAATACTTTTTGTTCCAAAAGAACTTGGCACGAATCATTAGTTCTGTCACATCATCCAGACAGTGATCTGATCATCCTCCAAGCCTTCTCAGTCTGGTTAAAACTTGTCTGTAACCCTAGAATTGAGAGCAGAACTCCCTCTCTCTGGGGCCTGTCATCTCCTGTGTTTGAAGCTGGCAGAGTGAACCTCTTTGTCTCCTAAATTCTGGGTCAGATGAACTCTCCTGTGCATTGGAACCCACAGTTTTTTGCATGTGTAGGTTATACTGGGGTTAACAACAGCAAAATGGCAGGAAAAGTGATACCTAAAAAAATTAATTTTCTCTTTGCTGCTTTAAGAGATTATATTTAGCAACAATAAAAATAAGGTTGTTGAGAGACAAACAAACTGTGAATGTCCATGCCAGAGAGCTGCATTTCCCCATGCTTAACTACTACTGCCTTTAAAGCAATGCCTTTAGACTTCCAGATGTCAAAGGCAAGATCAACTGTTCTGCCAGAGATAGGATCACAGTGCACATCACTGTATCAGACTCACTTGGTGCTGCTTTTAGAAAGCACAGCAGATCAGCTGCTCTGCAGAACTTCTTCATCGTGAATTTCAACACTTTGCACACTCCATAAAAAACTGTCCTTAATTGGGACACATACCAAGACTTGATAATTCAGTTTGCATGTGGAGGCTGAGGGTAAGGAGAGATTTTCCTTAGCATGAAATACTGGTTTAGAAATTGAATGGTGTATGGATTCCTGCAAAATACCAATAGCAGCACATTCTGTGTGCCCAATCTGTGAGAATTCCCTCTTTTGTATCTGAGCCTGCTCTTGTTAATGCCCTTAGGAGACATATACCTTGATTGACAGAGATGGTATCTGCTGGCTTACAGAGACTCCATCACCCAAATATTCACCAAATCTACAGTGATAAGAATTTTTTTGAATGGATGAAAATGGAGGAGATGGCGTGGCTCCTTTTTTCTAATTTTCCAATTAAGAAAATGATACTAGGATGCCTTTAAGATTCCCACATCAGTCCCATAGGCAAAAGTGAACTGCTGTGGACAGAGCCCCCTTATTAACCAGATCAGCTCTTAGAATTTATCAAAGCCTGTGAATTGCCATCTCTGGTCATTTGAAGGGAAGATAACCAGCTTCCCTAGTAAAATATTTGAGAGATTTGGTTTCTCTTAGCAGTGTCTCTGAGGGCAGAGGAGAAATGACAGTCCTGACTGCTCAGAAAGCAAGAGGATGCCACAAGAGTTCTATCAGACTGTTAAGGAAAAGGAATAAAAAATCTTGGCTTCACTCATTTTTTTCTGTAAAGTCCCTGAGCACAAGGAGGGAACAGGAGGGCAGGCAGTAGTGCAGCCTGAATGAGCACAGCTGAGCAAGAGGATCTCTTCCTACCTTTCCAAGAGGCCCACATGCCATGGATGAGTGATGGGTCTCCATGTGCTCCAGAGAACAAGCTATGTACAGACATATAAATATATATATACACACACACATATCAAAATTATATTTATCTAAAGGCTGGAGCTCTGGAGACTGGCAAACAGAAGGCAAGCAAAATAAAAAGAAGTACATATGATACGAAGTGAAATTATAAAAGAGGTGAGATTCAACAAGGATATAGAAGTGAAAGAAGTTCACATAACAAAAATATCTGGGTGGAGTAAAATTAGTAAAGAATTTATTTAGATTACAGAGAAAAATTAGGACAAACAGGTGGGTTTTTTCAGTGACTTAAAATCATAGTGAGATGGTTAAAACAAACAAAAAAAAAAAGATGAAGTGCTTGTAGGAGTACCCATAGCAACAGAATCAAAAATACTGCCAGCATCTGTACTCTCATTAAGTTTATAAAAAGGATACTGATACTGTAATTGCCTAGACAGCATAGCAACCACCTCCAAAAAAAGGGGAGATTTTAGACTTGTATGAAAGAATCATTAGCACCAAGTGTATGAACTGGGTACAATCCATGTGAGAAATAAAAGGCCATTAATGGTTGCCATGATTAGTACTTCATACACAAAAGGGATCTACATCAGGCAGCCAGCATATGGAGATGCTCCAAGACAACTCCCAGCATCTGACGTAAGAAACATGGAATGAATTCAAGTGTGTGTGCAGTGAAAGAGGTATCAATATCAAATACATACTCAAATACTGAATGATCATTAATATAAACAAACCACTAGAAAATCAAATTAACTAGAAACTGAAGTGCTTCATCATACACAATTCTCTTCATGCTGGTTGGACCACAGACATCTGATTCCCAGGAATGCCAAGAAACTCACACAGGCACCTCATCATCATTCATCACTCAGGCATTTCCTTTCTTCCCAATGATATTTCAGCTGTGCAGCTGGATATCCCCATCCTTCTGCCCACAGTGACACAGGGCAGTGGTGCTCACAGGACAAGTATGAGTGGCTAATCAGACAGGAATCAGAGCATCTTTTCTTATTCCCCGCCTCAAAACTTACTCTAAAGAGGTTATGTTGAAGTGTGCAGGGGAAGCCCTTGCACCAGCTACAGAGCTCTACAAAAACTCCTGTGTCTCATCTGGTCACTCACTGTTCTTCTACATGAAGCCTATTATTATTTTTTCCTTCAATTATTGCAATTACTTAGTATTCACTACATCATGTCTACTACAGGGAGCATACCCAAGGAGGGAGATTTCTGCTGGAGCTCAGTCAGTCTGTGCAATCGTTCCTCATTCTTGCCTTTCAGCTGATCAACATCGAGGCTGAAGTTTGAGTGCAAAGAGAAGCTGTCAGGCTGCAGCAGTGGTGTCTGGCCTGGTGGAACTTCCTCCTGCAGTGAATCAAAAAGTGAACAAATCCTTCAGTTAAACAGCATCTTTTTTAAAAGGGCAAATAGCTATGCATGTACTCTCTCAGGAGCCATAACATGGAGTCACTGTGGAACCACAGGAGCTGTCTGACATTACATCTGTGGGCCACCTTCCCATTTAAGCCAATCCAGTTCTCATACGTACAGCACTCTCCAAAGCTCTCTGCTTTAGTCGTCTCCTCTCCCTTGCAGAGGATGGAAGCTGTGGTAATGAATTAACTTCTTCTAAGGCAGAAAACGTTTCCCCATTAGCACCTGGAAAAACAGGTGAAATAATTTTCAAAGAAATCAAAATACCAGAGAGCATTCAAACCTTGTTTATGTTTTGAAATGAGCCAATATATTGTACTTGACTCCATCACAGGAATCAAAGGAATGTATTCATAACAGATCCTGTTTATACCTAGACCTTTAAAGAAAATGAGTACTCAAATGAGTGCAGTACCTCTGCTTGAAAGAGAAAACTTGGAAAATCACAGTCATAAAAAGATATAATCGTGTAACAAATTATGTTTGTAAATATGCTACATGGAGTATATAATAACATTACATGGAATGACAATGGTGCATGGAATATGATAACATAAAATCTATGTGTTAATCATACATCCTTGGTCACATCTCTGCCTTTTCATGCAATAAAATATTAGAATCTGTTCATACAAAATTAAGTAACTACACTTTTCGATCATACTTGTATCACATTACAGTGGAGGGGGGGAGTTTAATCTATTTTTACAACATAAATGAACCCTAAGGTCATATCTCTGTTTCACACTTGTCTATTTCCCCTTCTTTAGCTGATTCTGGAAACTCTGTCAAACACAGACTCTTTCAAAAAAGTAGGGTTTTTTTCCTCCAGGAGCAGTAACCACTGCCTGGGACTGCTTCATGGCTTTGCTGCTCCTTGGTGCAGACAGTGGTCTCTGCTCAACAAAACCCCTACAGAATCCATCACCACCTCTTTGTGACAACAAAGTCACATTTTGGAAAACTGGTTAGTTCAGTATGTCACATAAAGTTAAAAAAAAATTTAAAAAAAAAATTATATATATGTGTGTGTAAATTCTGAATGTAACAGTTATTTTGGTTGAAAACTGAAATACTTAGGTTTCAAAAATAAATTTGATTGATATCAAACAAGTTCAGGTTAACGAAAAGAGATTTTTTAAATTGTCAGTTTTTTCCCTAAAAATAATTTTTTATTCTCATCTCGTCTTTTCTCTCCCACAGTTTCACCAAAGGTACTCATGCTCTTATCACAAATGTTTCAAGTAAAAAAATCAAAGCATAACTTTGAAATGGTATAAGGCTAACAGTTCATGTATCAGAATTCCAGCTAGAAGACCAGCTATACTTCATTATATCCAAAGTAGTGCTATTACTCAGAATATAAAAAATGGTTTAACAATGTGAATTTATCACAGCAAAGGACAAGCTTAAGAATTTATTTGTACCATTAGTGTATCATCAGTATCAGATGCTACCTGTTCTGTAAGTATCTATCATTCAGATCCTGCTGCACAGAGATGCTTCCAAATCACTGCATTAACACTAATGGATTCTAGGGTTTCCAGTGAGGCAAAACTGATAAACCACTTTATTTCTAACTGCCTCAAATTTCTGAGTCCTATGAGATGAATTCATTTGCAATGCTGACATAATAGATGTCAAAACTGAGCTGGATTTTAAACCCATGTCAAAAAAACCTCAACAAAAACACAGGGTAATGTTACATTCTTCCTAAGAAATGGAAAACGCTGTTAAAACACACTTCTCCTGTATTTCAGAAAAGACCCTCAGACAATGTGAGCAGCACAACTCACAGAGAAGGCAGTCCACAGATAATGGGACTTATTATTTTTCATTTCAAAAAAGTAAGTCACCAGATTCATACTCAGAATGTTAGCAGCTATTTATAAAACCCAAATAATGCAAAGGATAACACATTTTTAGTTAGTGCCTACAGCTCACTATTGAAGAAAATGGTTTTCTTCTTCTCCCAATCCAACTGGTACTTGCAGTTTAGTGAGGTGTTGGAGTTAACCTAGCGTATTATTTATCCCCCCCACACTTTTTCCCCCTTTTTCTCCTCCCAGATCATTTATGATTGAAGAAAAAGGGTGTGAGGACTATAAATATCATTAACCTTATGCAAGTAGTGAATAAAACCAAGAGTACCCTATTACAGAGATGGCAGATTCAGAGCAGATGAAAGGAGACAGTTCCCAGAAGGCACAGGTTGGATATTTATCCACACAATACTGCTGATGGTAAACAGGGATTCAAAAATGCTGATTCCAGTTCATGAAAGACATCATCTATGAAAGGCCCAGCTTAGCGAGACTTATGAAAGGCAATCTTCTACAAGTGACTGGAAGCTGGAAGAGTCCTGCATGTCTGCCCTGCATCTTGTACTCCTCTCCATGGTCCTGTCCTGGCTGGTATTTGGCCACATTATAGACTGATGGGCTCTCCTAAGGGATCCTTTCACCATTGGGCTGTACTAATACACAGCAATGCCTAACCTGAAAAGGAAGGTATTGCAGACTACAGAGAGTACCAAATGCTCTCAACAAGGCTCAAAGCCCCACCCTGTGCCCTTCCCAGCGCCACGTTCTATCCTGTACTCCAGGACTTGCACGTTAACAGAATAGGCTTGAATACATTTTGAACATGAAATTATGCTTTTAGCCAAAGCCAGAGATAATAATCATCAGTTTATAGAAACACTGTTTCATTAAAAAGTAGTACCTGCAAGTCTCTACTGCATCTTCCCTACAGCAAAGAATAAACACTTTGCAAGATGGCTTCCCATAGATGACTGAAAGAAATGTCAAGACACTGCTAATGGAAAATATGTAGAGGCCTGAGCTGGTTGGATTTTTCTAGCCTTGTTATTTCTAGTGACTAGAAAAAAGCCAACACTTTTACATATATGCCTATAAAGGTTGAATAAAGCGACATTACATGAGGCAGTCTATACAGAAATCTTAAGAAAACTAAAAATCATGTACTTCAGATGATGAATAAGTGACAATGTCTGTAAGTATGATGTTGCAAGTGAAATGAAATATTACGTGTACAGCAGAAAAGTGACTAATTTAGAATGAAATGCTATTTTATACCATATAATCATACCTAAAATCAAGCATGCTTGTAAATCAAAAGAATAACCATGAAAAGCATCACTGACTGTCTAAGACTTGTATTTCACTGTGGACAGATTGCAATTGTAAGCTGTGATTGCCAATGAATTATATTATTTGCAGCAGAACAATAGAAAAGCATTGCCTATGCAACCATTGTAACACATTTCCTGAATAAATATTAGCTTTTCCTTATCCAAAGCTGGGAAGATGTCAAAAAAAAAGTTCCTTGACAAGCCTAACATCCCAGACAAAGCACGAAGAGCATAGAAAGATGCTTTTTTACAGAAAGATGTAAGGTGGTAAAGGGCAAGTGAGCAGCATCATTAAATTTAGGTGTCATCTACACAAATCTATTCCAGTAAAATTTCATAAATCTTTGCATTTTAATTTGGAGGCATAACTTTCTAATACTTCAAATGAATCACTATAGCTATAACCACTGCAACTTTCAAAACAGTAATAATCATTTTAGAGACACAGCATTAGACTAAACCACGTGTCTGTACACTCACAACATGGTTAAGTGGAGGTGTAAACTCACCAATAAAAGCACTATCCGATTCCAACAGTGTATTTTTCTGGAATTCATTAGATTCGTTCCTGAACTACAGAAGTGAAACAGAAAAAACAGAAATTCAGAAGCCTCAATATATTTCTGGGTCCAAATTATAATTAATGTAAATTAATTGCCAAACTTCTGCAAAGCTAAGAGCAGCTCTACAGCATTAATATCCTACTATCTCTGACTCTGTGATTCTAAAAACCCAATACATTTTTAAATAATCATATTCTCTTTAAGCATTAGGTTGGTTTCTTTTTACTCTTCTGCAGAAATCCCATTTGCTGAAATTGCCTACACATGGCAACTGCTGTGGTGACTTGTGTAACATAGACATTTCCATCAAGAAATGGATCCTTGTCACTCTGCATGAGGTTCAGAACAGTCAGTGCTTGAACTGAGCTTTGCACTTAAGGTTTCTATGACATATTGATCAAATGAAGAATGATTCCTTATGTTTCACTTATCCCACCACATACAATCTTTGACATTAAAGCATTAAAATAACAAATTTCTACATCATAATATCAAGCACTAAGACCAATATTCATAGTTCATTGCAGAGTTGCAACCATTTGTTACAGAAATCCTACTGTGGAATAATTTATTTTGAAAACCACTCTAAAATCAAAGCAGTAGAAACCAGCAGAGGAAACAGAACAAGAGAAAACAAACCTTTTACTGCGAAGCATTGCTCAATGAAAATTTTAGGCATTAAATTACAACTACAAAGTGCATTAATGAGATTATTTTTTAAAATAAAAACTGTTCTATTTCTACATTTTGTTACAGTATTATCCTCAGGGTTAATGTCTTTGCTGTTGCACAGTCTCCAGTTTTTCATTGTTTCACATTACCATGAAACACAATTGGACTCTGTTATTCAGTATTTTGGATTAGTGGAAAATTCTAATTTGATAACACTTTATTTTTCTCTTTTCACCAAGTGAGGAAATAACTATCCCATCTGAGAACAGATCCAATTCTTGACTGCCAAGTGCATCACTTAAACCACCTGAATTCAGAGCAACTGCTTCTGGCTTGCCTTTTTCTACTAATTCTCATCCCCGCCAGCAGCAATCTAACATCATATGAACACAAAATAAGTACCAATGATTATAAAAGGAGGAGAGTTAAAGAATCAGGCCATCTCCATATACAAAGATAAGCAACTTGTATGTCATGTTTAAAGAAGCTGCCACTTGTGTGGACAAGCAAAAGAAGAAAATAAGCTTGCTGTCTTGTTACTTAAGTGTAATTCCTTTCTCCAAACCAATGAAAGATACAATATTTCTCACACTTGAAAAAGTAACATAATAAAAAACCTCTTATTCTTACCAGGCCCATGGGTTGTGAATAGCTGTCCAAAGCAGAATCATCTTGATCGACAAAAGCTACATAAACAAGAGACAAAATGATAGGGTTGACATAAAAATAGTCAATAACCAAATATATTTTATCGGCTTATTATTGAAAAAATGAAGACCAGTGTGCATTACATCTTTAAATATACACAAATTATAATGAATAAATGAGTTTTTAAAACATTTGAATCAAACAAATTTTTCAGTTTCCTTAAGTAAATCTAAGTAGAATCAGAGAAATCAAACAGAAATCTGTAATGTATTCTTTCTAATCTGTTTTCTTTGCTCCTGGCAGGGAGTAACAACCAGAGCAGGGACTGCAGAAAGCCCCAAGACTGAATGCACATTCAATATGCTGAGCACACCACACTTCCAGCTTTCAAAGAGGAGTTGAACCAGATAGAGATTGTTTCACAGAGAAAAGTGGTAAGAATATATATGCTTTTATCTGTGGATAAAACCTCAGTTCTGGAGAGCACAGAGAACCATCCTGAAAGTTAAGCTAACAATGACCCAATGCATGCTGGAAATGCAAAGAAGCAGAACTGAAGTTATTTTTCTTATGTAGTTTAAGTTTTCAAATGAAATATTTAGTAAGATAGTTTTTGTTTCTTACATCTCTGCCCCACAAACATACTCAGTGGGTAGCTGACCTTCTGTCCAGCATCAGAGCACATGGGCTGTCAGTCCTCCTGGGCTGACACCCAACCCATTCCTGACAAAGTGCTCCAGTCCAGCAGCACCCAGCACTGCAGCACATCATCAAACCTGCTCTTGGGGCTTCCCCGCCCATCCCCCAGAATAATAATCATCCAGAAGTCTGCAAAAGACTGCCTCATTTATAGGGATGCAGCCAGACTTCAAAAACTTGGGACATTTAAAACATTGATTTCTCAGTTTATAGTTCCATTAATAGTCAACATATTCCTCTTTCACATAAAGAGAAAAACAAACATATCAGAGGGAAAAGCGTATGAAAAGCACGTAAGGCAAAGAGCACTTACACATAGTGTGGGAAAAGGTGTATGCCTTTGCCACAACAGCCCGCAAGACATTATTTCACCCACAATACAAAAGCACATACTGCTTTAATTCATCTTTCCTTCTGCCTTAAATCAGATAATAAAGTCTCTCATCTATTTTCAGCGAGAGGAAGATGATAAATTTGTCTCTGAGGAAAATAAACTGGAAATAGAAAG
This sequence comes from Grantiella picta, assembly GCA_013397955.1. Classification (NCBI taxonomy): domain Eukaryota; kingdom Metazoa; phylum Chordata; class Aves; order Passeriformes; family Meliphagidae; genus Grantiella; species Grantiella picta. The sequence goes on along the minus strand of VZRM01002137.1, from coordinate 174,205 downwards.
ATGGCAACTAATTCTCTTGCTCAGTAGTCAGTGACAGACTATAAAGTTAAATGATGTTGTAAAGCAGTAGAAGAGAGAACGAAAAAGCAGTTAAAGGATCCTCTAGAAGCATCAGTAGAAAATACTTATAAAAATCAGCTGCCTATCTACCAAATAAGCTAAGCTAACCTGAAGAGGCCTTTCCTTGGACGTATTTCATGGAAGCCTACTTTATCCATTAGCAGAACTCTAAATGACACTTGTGCTTGAAATTAATGGAAAAGGCAAATTTGCTTTCTAGATGGTGGAGGTTCTCTTCAGAAAACATTAAATGAAAACTTTCTCAGATTGGTCTATTAAAAAATATTCTAATGGTAGAAAACCAGAACCAATCCCCAGAGAGATCTCAGCTGAAGCTGATGAATTATCTTTCACCATTTCAGTCAATTTCATGGAGAGGAAGACTGAAGTCAACCCTATACATTCCATTTAGACATTAAATTATATCCACAACCATATAATTAACACAGAAAGTGGTATAGATATGCTTATTTGCAACTGTGATGTTCCATTATCCATAAGCAATATTTCACACATTGCTTGAACATCTGTCTAAGACAGAATAGGAATCATCTCTAAGACTCACCAGGATACTGAACAAAACACTGTCACCCTTCACATCTTGATATCAGTTTTGTTAATCTTACTCACATATAGGTCAGGCAACAGCTAATGGGAGCTAGCCTCAAAGACCAGTGACTAGAAGAGGCATTCTGTTTTTCCAAAGCAGTAGGGGAAAATGTAAATATTTTCCTTCCACATGTGCTTGGTTTTATTTAACACCCAACTTTCACCTCAGGCTAATTAAGGAGCAATTCTGTGGATGACTGTGGCAAGGGGGTGCTGTGAGAAGATGCCAGGAGCTACCCTGTGCTGGGCACAGCCAGTGCCACAATGCAGCTACTGCAGGACACAGCAAGACCTATCAGTCAGGCTTGTGGTGCCTTTGCAAACAAACCTGAGAAAGAGCAAACCAAAGCATGGCAGTAGGAGTGAGGACAAGCTTGTGAGAAGCAGGCCAGGAGGCACCGAGGCCAGAGAAGAAGGAGGAGAAGGTGCTCAGATACCAGAGCAGAGATTAGCCTGTGGCCCCGGAAGGACACTATGGTACAGCAGATCAAAAGGTGCAAGAAGACAGAAGCAGCAGAGAGAAAACACTATGTGATGACCATAACTCCCCCCCTGCTCGTGCCTGACATCGCTCATGGCATCACAGAAAGGACTGAACATAACCTGGGGTGATACCAAGGAAGGGGAGCAGGGGCATTGAGAATGAAGGAGTGAAACTGGGCATGGGGAAGGGGCAGAAAAAGTGCAGGCTTCATGCTTGTCTTTTTATTTTCTGCTACTCAAAGTCAGTAATCAAATATTTAGGTTTATAGTAATTAGGTAAATTTTCCCTAAGTCAGGTCTGTTTTGCCCATAACAGCAATTTCTAACGAGTCTCTCCATCTGCACCTTGGCCAACAAGCTTTATTCTTCCTGTTTTACCAAAGGGCAGGAGCGAGGGGACATAAGCAGGAGAGCAGCCAGGTGGGAGTCTGGCTGCTAGCAAAGGCTAAGCCACCACAGAAATGAAGTTACTATCTCTTCAAAAATTTTCTTAGCCTGAAATACAGAGGCAAACACTCTTCCAAGAAATCTGTACCTTGCACTCGAAACTGAGTTCACTTGTATTGGTTTAAGCAACTGTCATTATAATTTTAAATATAATCTAAAATAACTGGGGATACTGCTCTTTCATGGCTGCTTTAAAAGATATCTCAATGAACCTTATGTCTGGAATTAATGGTAGCACGCAAAAAAAGGGATATTTTGTTTACTTTTTACTGTTTCCACAATATGCCGAGAAAATATTTTACTATGTTAGGATGTTAATGTTTTATTATCTTAGGATTATCTCTATTAAGAAATACAAGCAACATTTTCCTTCTGGAACCTCAAAGTAGTTACAATATCTCACATGTGGTATCTAAAGCAAAGGTTTTTTATGGACAGAGGTTACTGAAACTTTGAAATAGATCAACCCAAGATCATGGAAATAAAAGATATTTCATCCATTAAAAGGAGACCCAGGTGAAGATAGACTGGCTGCATTTTAATCAATTCACAGTTCAAAGACATCCTACTTCCTCCATGAGAACTCAGGAATTGCTCCATGGAACTTATCTGCTAACACTTATCACAATTCAGCAAAAGAGTTTCACTGCTCTGTAGTTTTCTTCAAGAAACAATAACAACACCAATTTTCTCTTATATTTTTCTGAAATATGAGGCACTAGTGAAATTATTTTCAGGAAACCAAAGAGAAACAGTCACAGTAATTAAAAAAAAACAAAAATTAAGTACAAAACCACAAAAGCTCCCCCAAACACTCAATTTTTTATGCTTATATTATGAAAGAATTTCAGCATTCTGGTGTTTTACTGTTTCATACTGCAGTGCTGACATTGCACTTGAAAGAAGCAAAACTAGAGCTAGTGAGTTTTAATTCTTACCAAATAAAAACCACACAATTTCAAAGATTTTTGTTTATCTCTGAGCATTCATTCCTCACCTTCTGTTTCTCTCCTCATTCTCATTCTGTCAAGTTTCTTCTGTTGCTCCCTCAACAGTGCCTGCTGTTGAATCTCTAGAGTCTGGTCATCTTTTGGAGGATCAGGATACATGTGCCTCAAGCCCATACGTGTTTCAGGATCTATACCAAAGATATGAAATTTGCATTTTTTTCCCTAAATCAACATTTCTGAAAAGCATTTTTAAAGAAATCACTACAAAGTCATAGAAAAACACTGAAAATAATGATGACAATGCTCAAGAGGATGAGCCACTTAGCAATGATTTTACAATTTTACTATATTAAAAACATACATTTTCTGGTAAAGAAGAAACAAAGTTACACAGAAACATAATTTCTTGGTGGGCAAGAAAGTCCAATTTTTCAATCTACTCTCAGTAACACCATAATATCAAATGCACAAGAAGTTTAAGCAGCAGAGACTAGAAGATAGGTGAGTGCTCCAAGTGATGATGCAGCACTGTAATGCCACGAATTCCATGGAATTGCAGGAACAGCCCCACAGAGAGATAAGCACACACACAAAATAATGTCCACAAAGTGCATTGCATGGGCAGTAGCTCACAAAGAGCGATTTTTATTTTTGTCTTTAAATCCTGCGTGGAACGGAAGATGGAGGAAAAGGACAGATGTTTCCCTACCCTTCTTCATCAGTAACAAGAAGATCTACCTGCCTTTGTACTTAAGTTCATTAAATTCCCAGATATTCTGAATATTGACAGGATCTTGTGCCTCCTTTAACGAAGGTCGCCGAACTGGAGCCTGAAGACGAAGCCTGGCCATCTCAAATATATCCCTTGGATTCTTCTCCCTCCTCCTGCTTGAAAAGTTTGTAAAACAAGCAGAATGCAACTTAACATCATAATATTAATGAGTTGGATGGAAATATAATATTGATAAAGTTCAGATCTTTTCTCTTTAAATAAAGCTATCAAAACAGGAAAATAAATTTGAAAGTAATGACACTGCATATTGTGTTATAAAAAGGAGATAACCTACTTAACATTAAAGAAACCCTCACATCTTACAGAGTGGAACTAAGACTGGTAATTAAGGGAATCTTTTTCCAGCTAATTGGTATGATTAAAACATTTTGGAAGCAAACCAAATTTATTAAAGAGAATATGATTTTTCAATAAGAAAGTACTTCCACAACAGTACAATATTCACAAGTATATTCAGCAGCAGTAGTACTGCAGTTTACCGGCACAAATTATGCCCTAGGAAAAAGATAATGAGATAAAATTCTGCCTTAGACATCTGTTTTCTCTTTAAGACAGAGCATTGCAACTTTGTATCTCACTAGTACAGCCATTCTTATAATAAACTTAGACAAGACTCTTGGAAAAATCCCAAACACGTTAGAAAAAAAAAGAAAATATTTTATATACAAGTTCTACCTTTATATTTTCATTCCACTCATGTATATTGGCCAACTAATACTAGCTAATATAATACATAGTAACTCTAAGTTCCTGTGAAAAATCTAACTTTTAAAAGAAGATCAAATTCTTACCATGTAATTGGTGCATTATCATGAGTGGCCACATTTAGCAACTGTTCCTGCAGTCGCCTCTCTTCACTACGAAGCTGTTTCCTCATCTCTGATAATTCATTTATCACATTCTTCCTTTCCTCTGAAATTTAGCACAAATAATTTAAAATAGGGAGTGTCAGAGCAACATTTCTGCCTACTTATAAGCATAAGGTAAAAAAATAAGGGGAAAAAACAGATATAATGAAATGTTAATTAAAACAAGGATAGTACAAACACAAGAGTCACAACAGTTCACATACTAGAAATTAGATCAGAGTTTATATTTTGCAACAGCACAAGGACCAGAACCCTTAAGACAGAAAGCATTCTGTTTCAACAGAATGCTTCAGCATTCTTTCAGCAGAAAACATACAAATGTCATTGGAAATGTTTTGCTATATTTAAAAAAGGAAAAGCTATGAAATACAAGTGGGTGTTGCCAGTAAATTGCCTTATTTTGAAATAAGCAAACCTACACAGTCCTCAGATAACAGGAATTCAAGTGGTATCTGCAAGCACTCAACATCATTTTTTTTCCTGACTCAAAAGTGGGACAAGTGTCTGCCTAGTACAGACTCTCTTAAGTGGTCAAGAGTTCTAATTTCAGTTTTTAATACGTGCTTATGTTGACTTTTCAGACCTACTTTGGGTCAATGCTATTTTTTGTGGTCAGGACGGCATTCATCCACAAGTTAAACCAGTTTCAGAAATTCCTCATTTTCCAAATAACATAATTTGATATTTTACTGACTTTTAGACTTCAATGTCCAGAACTTGGCAGGCAAGCGAGTCTTAGTTTAAATCCTCAAACACAAGACTTAATTTATATATCTTTATTTCTCTTGTGACAGACGGTCTGAGTCAATCAATTTCCAATGACTGCATTAAGAGCCACTCTGCCTTCCATTTAATGGAAAAAGCACAACCCCCCAGATTGGCCTCAGGTACTTTCTGCTGCAGGCTAGCATTTGTAGGACACCATTTATGGCTACATTCCATGTGTTGCCTCTTATATACATGTAAAAAAAAGTTTCAGCAGAAAAATTACTGCTTTCTGCCCACACATTGCCAAGATAACTAATATTAAAAAAGCAAAGGAAATCCTTCGAGCACATTTGAATTTTAGAACTGCCAGTGAAAGCAAAGAGGAATCAGGAGAGGATTAGGGAGACTAACAGAGGTAGGTAGAATTTAAGAGTTAGGACTACAATGCTCTATACTCTGTTGATCTAATCCCTTACTCAGCCAATCCAAAACTCTCCCATTTTGCAATATTCTGGCCACTGTTCCAAGAGATGCAGCACTTCCCATGCAGAGTATTCCATTATCAGAGTTTTTACAAAAAAAAAAAATCTCCTGATGATGACACATAATAAATGCATTTTTATTTTGTCTTAAAACTTCAGACATACCATGCTAATGCATTGATAGTACTAAAACAGAGAAAACACCTAGATAGAAATGCAGACTTCACAGGACTACTTTTTTGCAGGCAGGCAAGAATAGGAAGTGTAACTGAGAACTGTAATAGAAAGCAAGCTTGGAATAAAGACAAACACCCACCTAATGAACGCAACTGATTTCTTCTAGCAGGGACAGGTGGAGAAGGAGCTCTTGGCTGTGCAGGATTCTAGTGATCATCATGAATATGAAATGTTAATTTGTAATAGGAAGAAAATACATTTTATTTCCTTATTTTACATTCAATTTACATTAACAACTGGAAGACAGAACAGCAACCTTACAGGTTGTTAATGCCTAAGGTTTTTTAAATCTGATCTTTAAATGTATAATCCAAATTACTATGACAATACTTATAATGCACTAGTCAGAGATCTAAACAAACCTATAGCAAGTACTGCTAAAGAAATAAACTGACCTACCTCCAGAGCACTCTTCACATTAAGGGAAAGCAATGGTTTTAATAAGATTAAAAGTGTGACATAAAATATTCTCTCAAACTGCACTGTGAGGCATCTAGCCCAGTTCAGACAGAGAGTTAGTAAAAAACAAACACACACACTTTTTGAATAACAAGACAGAAGTGTAGCCTGAAATTCAAATATCATAAACAATTATTTAATCTACTCTCTTCTAGAAGTTTATTTAAAAAGAAAAAAACCCCAGAGAAGATTATCAAGTAAAAGAAATGAGTGGTCTCAGAACCACCATTGTAACTCATTTGTGACGCAGAGAAGAAAGCAAAGCATATTAGGAGTTGTAATCTTCTTGTAGTTCCAAAAACATAAAGATTACACAATAATGTCAGTGCCTATGAACCAACATTAAACTTCGTGCCTGAGCTAAGTTCTTCTCTGAATGAATACGATGAGCTGCTAGATTATATGTAAACAAACTTTCTTATCCGAAATCTTCAATACTTGAAATAAAATTTAACCTTACATTTCAGAGCAACAAGACTGGTTAATGTAAAGACTGTCTAATTATCCATGGCATTCCAGTAATAACTGGCAAACTTTAAAAATCTGCCATGATTTCATACACTGTACTGTCTCAAATAAACCAGCAGAAGTTTGCTATAATAATCATACTTGTGCATAGTAAGATAGGTGGCTCTCATCAGAGGGAATCCTTTCTTCTTTTCTTACTGATTTGTTCTGAAGAGCAGGAATGATGGGTGAAGATTGTCGTGACACCTGCAGGGAGGAAACTAAGACTGAAACTACTTTCCTATAGTGTCTGAATAAAGTGTTATTTTGGACAGGAAAAGTTTTGTTAGTCTTATTCCTCTGACAGAAAAAATGTTCTTAAGCACATAAAACGATTGCTAAAATTATTTCATGCGATTTTTTCCCTATCTATAGCAATTGTAATAACTTTTTTCTATGCTGTAGGGTGGGTTTTTCTTAATTTATATTTATACAAAGTTAAATATCATTTTTCCTCTAGACACCTCTTTTGTGTCTATTTTAAAGAAATGACAGAAATTTGGTAAGAATTTTAAAAGACAGACAATTTTGAAATTTACTTAATTTTGTCCATCAGAATTCTATGTGATGGACTTTTCACATCATCCAGGTAAAAGGCAAATAATTAAATTATCAAAACCACCACTGTTGAAGATGAACAGTCCTACCAGTTCTCTAATAAATTATTGTATTTGCACCTCAGCAAATGCAGGTCAAGGTATTTCACAGCAGATATAAAAATCAGCTATCAAGTGCAGATTATTGATCTTGCTTTTATTATTCTTTAATGCAAATTTGATCAACAAGGTAAGTTTCCACTGCAGCATGTCTGATTTTTCCATCAACTGCTCTCTGTTTGTGCATTAAATATACTGCAGTTTGATAAACTGAGAGGGGAATAACACTGAAAGAAGAGGTCTAAGAAATCATATGATTTCCTTAAAATCCAGTTGTTTTTAAAAGTTATCTTAGAAGGTCACTTAAGCATACCATCTTCTTTTCCTCTTCCATCTTTTCTTTCTCAAAATATTGTCTAAGTTGTTCCTCTTGCTTTTCTTCCTTTTCTTTTCTTTGTTTTTCTGCCTCTTTTTTCCTTTCTTCATCTAATTGAATTACTTCTTTATTTTTCAGCCTTCGCTGTAACATAATTAATACATAAAAAAGACTCAGTTACTAAAGTTTTGTTTGCTTTTTATTTGAGGAGTTAAAATTACACATCAAAGTGATTAGTATGAAATAAAAAAGCATATTTCATTAGTCTGACTTCAAATATTCAAATTAAAATATGTCATGCAAATATTAAGCATCACCAACCCTGGCTTTGCAACATCATTAAACAGAATTCCTAATAATTTCTATAAACACCAATTTGTGACCCCAGATCTGCTATCAGCTAAGGCTAAACTGTAGGAGTAATTTCAAAAAATTAGGATTCAAACAAAACATACTGCAGACATCACCACACTATCACAAGACCACAGAGAAAATTATCATCTGGTCTCAGTTTTAGTCTTGTGACTGTGAATAGCAGTGACACCAGTTAGCTCCCTGCTCTCTCCTAGACCATCTCTAATACCCAGAAGACAAGGCTCATCCAACTAATTTGCTAATACTAGGGAAGGATAATTTAGAATATAAGCTATACATTCTGTCTTAGAAATTTTCAAGTCCTACATCCTAAGATGATCTCTCATAATCCCACAGGGTACTGAAAGACTCCTTCTTCTCTGATGGCCCTGTGTCCTCTTCCTACAATTATTTATTATATTCTAAATTATGCAAATTTATTTGAAAAGGCAAACACAAGAAATAAAACCTTTGGGTTTGAATTAAATCCATGGATATTGATTCAGATTTGAATTTACCTCCATAAAAAGTATTCATTAGATTTGCCTGGCATTCTTCCAAAATAAGCAGTGTTCTTATCTCAAAGATATCTCCTTGCCAACTCAAAAAAAGGTTTTACAAATTATTCCTGTATAGTTGCATTTTACAAATAGTTCCATGAGATCTAGATTTAAGACAAAAACTGGGATGGTATTTTTTTAATTCCCCAATTTGACAAAGCTCTTTATTGGCCTCACCACCAATTTCTTTTAGAAAGAAGAGCACAACTGTCATTTATAAAACTAAAGATTTTTTATTGAAAGAATTAACAGTACTTCAAGTTTGTAGTACACCATTAAGAGTGAAAAGAATCTGCTAGTTAATGCTGACAATCTGCTACCTCTCCTCTGCCTAATGCAGACCCATTTAAAAGCAAAGACCAATTCACAGGACACTTGTCATCTTACCTTCTAGACAACAAACAGTACAAAGGGTTAGTTTAGGATGGAAAGAAGTCAAAGTATCAAAATACTACACCTCCTCATCTTTCCTCCTTCTCTCCTCTAGTTCCTCTTCATATGCTTTTTGAATTCTCATCCTCTGCTCTGCGAGTCGTTTTTCCTCTTTTTCTTCTTCCATTCTAAGTCTTTCTCGCTCTGCTTCTTCTCTGCGTCTCTTTTCTTCAATCTTAAAAATAAAACAAAGCATTCAACTGTCAATAGCCAGCAACAATCATTTACCATGTTCCTTTGCAGTAGCTACTTGCAAAATCAAGAGCTATATTGTGCAACCAAAAGAATCCTAGGGTCTGACCTGTATTTCAGCTTCAGAATTCCTTTAAAATGAGATTCTGTTTTACTATTTCTTTCTGGCCACCATTTATCGAGCCAGCTCCCAATACAAAAACTAGTTATAAACACAACTAATAAAACCAAAGTATTTCCTAATACCTGCTCTATTTCAGATGCACTTGAATAACACTTTTATTCACTGACTTAATAATGGAAGATGGGAAACCAAAAAGATATGGTAATTTTACATTCCACAATTACAGTACTTTTCGATTAAGTGCTGGCTTACTGAAGCAAAAGGTCTGCCCATTCTTTAGTCCTTTTGGCAGCCCTATACATGGAAAAAACCACCTCAATCTTCTCTTTTCAAGAGATCCACATTGAACTGCTGTATGACTTTAGTATTCTCTTAAATTATCTATGATTTCCTTGACAATGGTATTTCTTTACATTGATATGTAATCTGTGCAGCATAAGATTAAATGTGAAGTATTTTGGACAGAAGATATAAAATGGTTGAAGAACAATCAAGTTTTATATACCCATCAATAATTATGGGAATTTTTACAATACACTATGACTGATCACCATTTCATTTTGATGAACATGCATTTTTTCATATCAACTTCCAAGGGCAAACATCTTTGTTTCTGTATACATTTATGTATGCAAACCTGTAATGTATGCACAGTTTGAGAACTCAATACTGTATTTAGAGAGCTGTACTTAAAAAAAAAAATAAATAGAACCTAGATTAAAGAAGCAAACTATTAAGAAATGCTTGTATAAGTGATGCTATTATGTAAGCCAAAATCCAAGAAACTCGATAGTATGTAGATTTTAGTACACCTCTTGTGTACAGAGTTGGCTATGACAGCACAAGTAAGGTCTTTGGTTGGCAGGGATGACCTACTCTGACTGTAAACCCTCTTTTTACAATTTATTTCACCAGATGATATCTGGCATGTGCATTCACCTGTAGACGGAGGAAGTTCTTGTAGGATTCCTGTCGCTTAAGCTGCTCTGGAGATGGAGGTTCACCGAACACATTACCTCGAGCAAAAGGAGAGGCCTGTGCAAATGTAACACCTAAGGGAAGAGAAAAGTTACAGATAAAAATCAAACAAAATTTAACACAGTATGCCAAAGTGAAGAAGGGTGAATCTGAGACACTTGTTTCAAAAGGAAGCTTATGACAGCCGTAACTCAAGGCTATAGCTGGGCTTAAAACGTCTTACATTGTCTGCATGGAAACCTGCCAGGTTTTAACTGCTTAATACCATCCAAGCAAGTTCTATTTCTACAAAATAACACGTATTAAAGTCACCTATTCTACTGTCCCATTGGCAGCTTAGTATCTGAAAACATTACCTGCAAGTTAATGAGAACAGCAAATACTTTATATCTAGTAACTTTACTGCTTGCAATTCCTCTGACTTAGAACATACATTTATATTCCTCAGGTTTATTCACTCTTTAAAAACAAAGCATTCTAACAGAACAAATATTTACATAAAATAGCAAAGGATGCTACAAAAAGCAAAACCCCAGACTAGCAAATAAAATTCTAAGCAGTCAAAAAACCAAACTCTGACAGTATAAAGTGCTTTCTGTACTATGAAACTTGAAGCGTTAGGTCTCCTTTAGCCCTGAGTTATGACCACGGCATAACCAGACAGTCTAGACAGAAGGATTAATTCCGACACCATACAGAGCAGGTTTTGCAGAACAGAATCTCTACAAGAGGCAGAGGAGAAAGAAAGGAAGTAAAGGAAAAGCAGAGTAAGTTGTGTTAACTTTCCAGCTCATGCAACATGTCGTTCACCCATATCATGTCTGCTCTGAAGGACACTGCCTCAAGGATGTGCAAGAGCAAATAGCTCCACTGAGCTGAGAGGAACACTGCATTTCCCTATATGGTGAGGTACTACCCAAGCCAAATGAAAGCAGAAATAACACATAAAAGTATTCCCATAGGAATGTACATGTTTACTGCTACAGCCTAGCCTTAGGAGCACATGTCTGCATACTAAGGAGTAGACTTTGAGGTTATTTTTCCTTACATGGAAGCAGTGCTTGAGTCCTTCCAAAATATAACTAAATTTACATGTGGCTCTTTCATGATGGAGTTACTTCCATATAAAAAAGCAGAATAAATTTTATATACTATTTATAAGACATGAATACAAGACAGACAAGTTACTATGGAAAGTATCAAGGAAAACGCTTGCTGTGTACCAACTACTATCCTGCAAATTCCTCTTTTAATAGGGTAGTGTACAAGAAAAACCCCCACAAAACCAAGCAACCAAACCCAAGAAAACATACACAAAGGCATTCTACTGCACGGCTGATCAAATTTAAAGTGCAAGATTATAAAGTTCCCATCACTGATGTGCACCACCTCCTAATCCCAAAGTAAGTGGGAATTTGGGCCCCCAAAGCAGGGGCCTCTTGGCTGTTCTACATTATTACTTTATCAGCCTTCCTGTTTCACTCTTAACTAAATGGTTAAATATACACTCTGTTAGGGATTAAAGGCGGATGGTGGGACAGAAGGAACCAAAAGTCAGTGGTAAGGATGCAGAGCTGCAGTTGTGCAAAATAGATTCATACCCCAAATACCATGTAATTCTTTATCCAGAAGTGCAACAATTCACAGAGGAGAAAGAAAAGTAGCATCTAAGCTGAGCTGAGAAGATGCTCACCAATCCTGGCCTTTGCCCATCCTAAACTAGGGACAGTTCTGGAGTACCACAGTGCTCTCATTTAGATGTCTCCCAAAATACAAGGAGATAAAGAAGCATTACTTTTAAAATATGAAAATAAAACAAAATCCCTAAAACTTGGAGGCAATGCACAGAGCTCCATATGTACCCAATTTACCTGGAACTTTTTAGAACTTGTTAACTTTGTTACAGTACCATTTTCACCTTAACTTCTCATCATACTTCTTATTATACACATGAAGACCTTCCATCTCATTTTTTTCAATATTCTCACCTACTACACAGCTGTATTTTACTGTGTCATTTAAAAATAAAACCACTATGCATGAAGATTTTATTAGAAAACTAATATACTAATCCTGACTCTTCAGGGCTAAAACAGCTTTAGTTATCATTAGTGACAAGACAGATAGGATTTTAAGAGCACACAGTGACAGCAATGAAGAAATTTGGAAAAGAAGCATGATGCTGACTTCACAGGTAGAGAGCACTAACACTATCAAAGGACTACTAGAAAGAGGTAAAGAACTGTGTAATTTTGATCACTAAGACTTATGGATCATTAAAGGAGTAATACAGTATTCTTAAAAACCTGCTATTTTATTTGCAGATGCTTCTGAGTTCTCAGGTCTTGAGGAAGGCAAACTTAGGTCAACAACAGCCCTTTTATCTTCATATAGTCTTGCCTCTGGATTATGATATGCCTCTTCATTTCGCTTGTGCATGACATTCAAGTCCGCTAAAGGAAAGGGGAAATAACTGTTTATAGTATTTTAGTCTCATAAAGGCATGTTCACTGCAGATTCTCCAAAATACAGGGGATTTTGATCAGATTCCACTTTTCCTGGGCGTATCAGCCATGGGAACAAAAAATTCAGGCAAAGACAAGAATATAGAGGATAAGGGTGAAATACTAACAATTAGGTACAGATTAAATTAATTAACAGATTAAAATATTTATTTTGTTGCTTTTCCTTTGTCAGGAATGATTCTTCACAACAGACCTCCCTTCTCCCCTGCCTCAAACTGCTATTCAATGGAAAGATAAAGAACTCAAAGACAAATTGACTGACAAGTCTGTGTTGACAAGCATATATTTAGAGCCACCCTTTATCTCCTTAAAGTTGTAACATACTTTTGATTTTAGTATTGACATTTTAAGTGCTGAATCTCTCTTTAATTTCTATTGAGGGCAATAAGTGCAATTGAAGCACTAAAGCATATTTTGGTCTTCATGTCTTCAGTAAGAATCCAGGTGCAGATTTCTATATGTAAGCAATGCAACATTATCCAACATTTTCATCAAAATTTACATGGTGCCTGATCAAAAATGTTAATTTCAGCTCATTTTCAAGTGTTACCATACTACACTTAGAAGGCTCATTTCAAGACTAAAATGTACTGAACAGTTTTCAGATTACCTTTTGAAATAGTGTTTCTGATAATTTCTGATAATCATTTAAGCACACAGATTCCAAGAACTTTAAATTACATGCCTCTCTGTAAAGCAGCCTTTGCATATATCAGAGCCCCAAAAGCTATTTACAGATATTTTTAAGAGGATAAAAAGACAAGTCACACTGCATTAAAAAAAACAAAAAAACATGTCAGAAAGCATGTTCTGTTTCACAACACTTGACTCATAGCTTATCGATCATGTTGCCAAGCTATGGTGGGAAAAGTACTTTACATATGTAATTCAGGAAAACAGGGTAAGAAGCTTCTTTTTCTTGGTTTCTCATTTACAGAGAGAGACAAACTTCCCAGCAGTTACATGCAGAGCTCAGGCTAGTATGAGACCTTTACATTTCTAGACACATTGTTAAAGCCTAGAGGAAGAAGCCAACACGTAAATGCAGTGCCTGAAGTCAGGCAGTATGAACACCTCTATCTGCCCTGAGGATAAACACAAGCTTAGATCCTTAATACAAGCTTCTAAATTTGTAATTTGGCCACAAAATCTTTAAAAAGCATTTAAACTTTACTCACAACTCTCAAAATATACTATTAATTTTGACATATGTTGTTGGGTGTCATACAACTGAAACTAATTACTTTTTATATATAAACTGTTATCCAGTAAATATTTATTTCATGATTTACTGGAAGGGTAGATGAATAACCTGGATCATAGCTGTCTTCCAGCTCACTACTCCTATCTTGTATAAAACAGCACTTGGAAAAAAATAAGCCTTAAAAAACATTACTGCTGAATGCTCTTTACACAGCCATTTACCAGCATTGTTACTTCGGGAAATCTAAATATTCCACTTTGTATGTTTATATACACATGCTTCCATTTTTCATATCACAAGTAGAGATTTCTAAGCCTAGAAATTATTTTTAAAATGAAAAAAAAATTAAAACCTGTTCCCTAGGGCATGTTTAAATAAAACTCTTCACAACAGACTTTAGCATATTTGTATTGCAGATGATTCTGACAGCTTGTTTTCCTCCTTCTCCCTTCCCGACTGCATTGTGTCTTCACTTACAGTTGATATATCCCATGTTTCCCATTGTGTTCAGATTATACTCTTGGAATGATTCTATAGAAATCAAAATAATAACTATTCCTAGAGTGCATCAGCTTGAAACAAGTAAGTCATATTTGTAAAGGGCTACCAGTATTACAAAACAAGGAATAATATGGCTGAATAGAATCCTTACGAGAGGAAGAAAACATCAGTCTTGAAAAGTTAATCCATAATTTTCACAAACATACTTATCAGATTTCCTTCTGCATCTTTGAGAGGAGCACCACCACCACCCCTTCCCCAGGGGTTATAATTCTTCGTTTCTGCTTCTAACTTCTCCTTCTCCTCTCGCTCTTGTCTGCGTCGCTCCTCTCTCTCTCTTATCTAAAAACAAACCAACCAAAGTTAGCTCCACAATAATATCACAGTAATAAGAAGTTTAATAAAAAGTTAATGGAGTAAACTGAATGCTCTCATTATCTAATTCCCTCATCCACATCAAACAAATCCAAACAGTTCACTGTCTATACTGTAGACAGTGCATTGAATTCTGTTGTCTAAACATGCATGTCCAGTTGTGCATAATCAAAGAAACATACAGATACACATTACAAGACTTCAAAAGTCACACTGCATTACTAGATCTGACATTTGGACTAGATCAAAAGTTCCACATCTTTGGATCTTTTATACAGATGTTTATACTGCCTGAAATTAAAAAGGCAAAATTCTACAATATTATTGCACTTGCTTCTCTCAATCTGGCATATTTTAACCAAACTTAGACTGGAGCTGACACCTAATATTAAACGCCTTAACGAAATGTTACACAATTCTATTATTCATTCATAAAATAGTTTTCTGCAGTAATACACTATGATATATGTATATAACAAAGGCATGTTCATATGTTTTGTTCTTCTTTTTCTTCAAAATCATGTATGCAACTAAGTCTCCTAATAACTGTAGCATTTGTAAAGTGAACAGCTGTTAAAAAGTCCATCTACTCAAAGCTTTTAAAACATTAACTATTTATGTAGTTGAAATGTATTACTGGATTTTTCTTCAGTTAATTTCTCATGTGCATTAGATAAACATTTCATTAGAAAAAAAACACTGAGAGGGTGGTGAGGCACTGGAACAGGTTGCCCAGATAAGCTGTGGATGCACCATCCCTGGAAGTGTTCAAGGCCAGGTTGGATGGGGCTTCACACAGCCTGGTCTAGTAAGCTAAATAAAATTGTCTTAAAGAGTACTACAGTTACAATTATATGCCAAAAAATAGAATAATAAAGAGTCAAAATTTATCCCTCAGTACCTGCTGTTGTAATTCTTGTTGATAAGATAATGTTGACTCTTTGGAAGGTTTTGTTTTTTCTTCAGAAAACACTCCTATGCTTCTTTGTCTGTCTCCTGTATTCCTCTGTCCAATGTTGTTTCTAAATTGAAAAATCACACATGTAACAGGAAAACATCACAGGGTCCAGAGCGGAGTAACTTGAAAAAAAACCCTTCCTGAAATGTTTAAGAGCTGTTGTTTACCACAGCCTGGCATATAATTTATAATCTCAAACATCTTCCTAAATCCCTATGGAAATAGCAGTTCACTGAATTACTCCCTTACTGTCTAGACAGAATTCCTTAATTAGAAGTTTGAAGAGTTGTCTTTAACAGGTTTTATTTTAAAGGCCTATCTGTTCTCAGCAAAATATTTCCAACACAAAAAGTATATCAATGTAGATAAATACTCACAAAGAATATGAATATAGATAACACTTACACAGACTGCTCTAGTGGGGCTTGGCCTAAAGGAGGATCCAGATGAGGTGTGAGTTGCATTCCCATCATACCTGTACCATCTGCACAGTGAAAAAAAAAACCTATTTTAAGTTTTGAATGCTCAGATATAAATATTTGTCATTATTTAAAAGAACAGAGTTCACTGCTCAGACTCTGTGAGTGCAGGATTACAAACAGGATTCTCCGCCTCTATATTTTACCTTTTCTATGAAGGTAGCACAACATTTTTTTTAAAGTATTACTATTATTACCTCTAAAAAAAGCAAAAAGAAGAAAAAAAGAGAAAAACGAACACCACACAATCTAGTCCCTCCCTACACACATCACAATTGTTTCAGTCATGAAATCATCATGAAGCAGTCAAAGGATACAAAAAAAAGGAGTCTTTAAAATATAAAGGTAGACTACTTCATACATTGTTTTAATATATTTCATGTTTTAAAAAATATCTTTAAAATATTTTAAATTATATCTGAAATTTTAACAACACCTAAACATGTAATTAATTATGATTTAAGCAATTTTATAAAATGTTTTTATTATCAGAATTATAAAGAAAATTATCTGGGAGGAGTAACAACAAAGTATCTGAGACTAGAGCTTGTCCAAGTGATGAACAAGATTTCTGGAAGACACAGCCTCTTTTGTTGCTGGTGAAAATGACTTCATTTGAAAAGAGTATTGAAAAGAGCCCTTTTCATTCAGCACACATCTAAAAAATAGGTTTAATTTGCTGTTACAAGTTCTACATTACTCATCATTTAACTAGAATAAAAGCAGTCATCTGAATCACTCTAACAAACAATCCACCTAAAATCATCAACTTACAATATGCAAGAGCAGGATCCAAAGGATTCCTAGCCCCATAAAAGTAATAAGCATCATCATAAGGTGTTTTATAGTTTTCTGTCAAAACTGGTGGCGGAGGTGGTGGCAACGGTGCAAGCCTTAAAGAAAAAGAGACACAATTCCTTGATTTGCTGTACAACTGCAAAGATATCATCAGGAGAAGTGGGAGAAGGAGAGAAGGAGAGGGAGGGAAAGAGAATGGAGCAGGGATGGGGATAGAAAGAGAATTCCTTATGGAAAAATTCTAGATGTAGTTCAGCTGAAGACCTCCCATTACTGCCATGCAGGAACAAGATGTAATAGGTCTCAGCAGGGAATTAACCTTCCCTTAGGGAGTTGTACATGAACCCAGACTGTTCCAGAGATCTCAAGAACACAAAACAAGAACACCTTCTCTAATTGCCTCAGTTAAAGGTACTTCCTGGCTACATCAGCAAAGAAAACCAGGCAAGAACTGGTCTAAGAGTGAGTAGCACAGCACAGCTTAAGCCACATGCCTGAAGCTCCTTCTCTCCCTGAACAATTTAGTCACAATCACAGCATCTAGTGGAAGCTGTCCTTGCCTACAGTGCAGTCCTCAGCTCAGCCCTGGGAGACTGCTCAATTAGCAGGGGCCAAACTCATGCCATACCAGCCTTCGGAAACCATGGATTCTGCTGGGCATGTGCCCAAGCATCCTCACAACACAATTCAATATTACAGGCATGGACATAATGTCTATAGCACAATCCTTATCCTACACAAACATCCACTAAGAGTTGTCTTCAGAGATAATCCAGCCTCCATGGATTTTTTCAAATAAACTGTGAAGAAATTGACATTAAGAATTTATTCCAGTGCAAAGCAGTTAGTTTTCTGTTGTCAAAATATTATTTCTACCTTCAGCAGCTCCTTGGAGAAGGATCAACAGCACCACTGAGCTCTACCTCAGCAGTAATAACATGCCAAACAACAATCTTATTTAACATGCAAAATGAATATGATGGTGAGGCACCTGGGAGCTGCTATTTCCCCAAGACTGCTGACTAGACCCCTCTGGAAGTCTTTATCACTCTGAGAGTCTTCATTCACTGGAGAGGCTGAACGGGCAGGCATTGGAGTTTGGAAAGCCACCCTGGGCCTTTCAGGAGGTACTTTCTCTTCAAAAGCTCTTGCTGTGAAGCCAAACTGTTTCAATCTATTTGGCTGAAGGAAAAAAAAAAAAAAAAGTAAGAGAAAAAGAGAGAGAAAAAAAACCAAAACAAAACAGTTACCTTATGACTAGGAAATAATAACCAGGAAATTGTAACCTCCATTTACGATGGGTTAAACAGTTTGCTGGATCCCAACCAGCCATTCAAACTTCCAGTAACTGCATTTTTTCCTCCCAGTGATCTACTGGGAATCCAGTACTACAAGGAAATCTAGGAAGTTTATCACAGATTTACGAAAAGCAACCTTGTAACAGGTTTCAGGAAGTATAATGAATCTAGTTAATGTCCATAAAAAAGAACATTTCCTCAGCTATCTGTAGTACAATTTAACTATAGCTGCCAATTTTCTACAGTGACAGTATTCTCATCTTATACATAGGAAAAGTTTCTGAAATCCCTCCCCTCCAACCCAAGACTGAAATAGCCTATAATCAGTAAAAACTAAAATCAAACACACACTGAAACTTTTTCCAATAAACATTTCCTTGCAATATAATTAATATAGTTTTTAAATTCCTTTGATCTTTTTAATTTTTTCAACCACAACAATTAAAAATTTTGGGGGGAGTTCTTTTTAAAACAGAAATAGCAAATGTTTATTGATAATTGGCAGCCTCAGGAGAAAGTCAAAGGCAACATGCAAATAAGGTGAAGGCATGCAAGTCAGTTAGTTTCAGAACTATCCTATCATACCCAGAAAGCCCTTACAGCAATTGCTCTGCATAACTATTTTAATGTTTGTTTAAATAAGGCAATATAATAGAATGGAAACAAAGCATACATTGTATAAGTAAAACAAATTTTGTTCTGAATTTATTGGTCCTAACATTGCAGTTCTTCAACTAACATGCATTCGGAGAAAATAATACCAGAAACCAGCTAAGTAAGTATTAAATATCTATCAGAAAACCTTATACCCTACAATATGGAAATATTTCAACAAAGTATCAAATCTTTACCTCCTCATCACTTAGCTGCAAGACAGTATATACAAGGTAGTTAGTACTCACCAATCATGGACTACAGTGGTTAGACAAAAATTCTCACAATCTACTAGATGCGAATATTTGCTTATAACATTTAACTTCAAATTTCTAAATGTGAATACAGAACTAGGTAACAGATACTAGCTTAAGCAATTAAATTTTATAAAGCAGTCTACAGCATTTTGTCTTTTCAAATCCAGTGTCTTGAGCAGCAGAACATTAAAAACAGCCATTCTTCCTAACAACTTTAATCTGAACCATTCCCAAAGTGCCCCAGATTTCAGCTCTACAGCTGATTTCAGATGCGACTTCAGTACTCGGCTCATCCTGGGGATTGTTTCACTTTAAACAAGCAGCATATACAACAGTCTACATTTATAGATTCTTAATCAGGCATTGCTATTTAACCAACCTGTAATTAATCAAGAAATCCACCTAATTAGAATCTCTCCCTGAGAGGCAATTTAAAGCTAACAGTGACTGATGCTTAATGAATGTAGCAATTCAACTTAATTGACGGCTTTCAGCTAAATTAGTGGTTTTAAAACACTATGCATGCCCTGTACTTGCTCTAGATATAATTTTGTTCCTACAACAGGCACTTTTCAGACTCTAACTGAGATGTGCATGGTATATTGAGTGCCGCAGCACAGCATGCTTCTGTATAGTCAGCTTTGATTACACAGTACTGTTTACACTGACCTTGCAGCCTGCTGAGCCAGAAGAGCCAGCATCCTCTGCTCAGTTCTGCCTCCTTTCCTGCCTGCTCCCAGCTGTACACTCCAACCCTTTCCCTTTTACCATCTGAATCTCTCATCAGCCAGCTGACCTCTCTATGCCAACCAAAGCAGCAAAACAGATTCAGACTTTTGCCAGATAACTAAGCTGAATCAGTTTGCAACAAGGACCAAACAAGCATGACAGACACTTCAAGTAGGGAGGGCAGGAACATGAAACCAGAGAGGTGTTCTCCCTTCCCATTCAGGAGTAAGAATTTTGATTCAGCTTCATTACTTGTCTGTGTGCATTCTCAGTTTCCTGTCTCACAAGCTTCATGGAAAGAAATAAATGGTTTCATAGAATATTCAGAGTTGGAAGGGACCCACAAAGATCTGACTAATAGCATCTTACAGCTATTCATTCACCTTCATTTTCTAGCAAATAGGACCTTCTTTTACCTCTACAAACCCTCCAGAAATGGCACAAGTTTCATTCTGTGTCGTAACCTTCCCCAAAAAGAGCACTGTTGATAATTTAAACCAGTAACCAGTTAAATTAATAACCAGTCTAGCTTGAAAGTTACCACCCTACATCTTAAACAGCACATCTCCACCATACCTGATCTGCAATGGCTTTGGGCACATAGCAAATACATGCAAATCATACAAGTTCTGTGACTATCAGTCTCCTACTAATGTTACTAGTGCTGACAACCTACTCCTTGATACATGCTAATCAAAATTCTTAACATAATCATCAACTCACTAAGGAAGTGGAGACAGTAGTAACTCTGCATTAAGTCTTAAAAACAACACAATACTAAACATCTTGCTTTTTACAAAATCCTGTAAAAATGCTTGTAATCCTAAACAGTATATTGGATAATGTTAAAAAATTCACAAATTTTAAATTAAAAACTGCTATAGTGAGATCAACTCATCTGCAAAACAACCTTTTTTTTTTTTAATTGAGAAAAAGAAAAAGCTTTCTGCAGCATACTTAGCATTCCCAAAGAAAAGTTACTACTGTGTGCCTGTAAGAGGCTACCACTGGACACTAAGTATTCTTTCCATGATACCCACTGTTTGTACAAATTTCCACTTGGACACAGCAAAAGAAAATGTTCAATAACTTCCACGAAAATATTTTCCTCTTAAGCTGAAAGCATGTGTAATAACTTACAGCATGTGCTGCTTTTGGCTGGGGAAGAATTAATTTTCTTCACAGTGGCTGGTATGGAGCTGTGTTTTGGATTTGTGCTGAACACAGGGTTGACAATATAGAGATGTTTTTGTTATTGCTAAACAGGGCTTACACAGAGCCAAGGCTATTTCTGCTTGTTGTGGTGCCACACTGGCAAGGAAGCTGGGGGTGGCCTGGGATGCTGGGAGGAGACACAGCTGGAACAGGTGACCCCAGCTGACCAAAGGGATATTCCAGACCATATGACATCGTGCTCAGTATATAAAGTGCAGGGAAGAAGAAGGAAGGGGAGGATGTTTGGAGGGATGTTGTTTGTCTTCCCAAGATGTGTGATGGCTGAACACCTGTCTGTCCATGGGAAGCACTGAATTCATTCCTTGNTGAACACCTGTCTGTCCATGGGAAGCACTGAATTAATTCCTTGTTTTGCTTTGCTGGTGCATGCAGCTTTTGCTTTCCCTATTAAACTGTCTTCATCTCAACCCATGAGTTTTCCATCTTTTACCCTTCCTATTCTCTCTCTGATCCCACTGGTGGGGAAGTGAGCAAGCGGCTGCTCATGGGGCTTGGCTGCAGGATCAGGTCAAACCACAATACAGCCTCATCAGCCTTCAATTTTGTGCTATACTGATGACCTATTAAAAAGAAAATTGCCCAACATTGATCATTTTACAGAATCTCTACAGAGTTTTGTGATTGAGCAACCACAGTGTACATGTAAGAAAAAAAAAAAAAGAATAGGCTACAGAGGTAAAAGAAAATCCTAAATTTCTTACCTTCTTTTCTGGGTCTCGAGCTCCAGAAGCAGCAACTAAGAGATCAAGGTCCTTCTCACTGTTTTATTGTTTTTTTTTAAAAAAAGGATCAAATCAGAAAGCAATAACAACTACACTCATTCTTTCAAAGCACAAACTCATGACTCTAGTTAAAATAACTCAGAAAATACAGGGTAATGGAAGACAATGATTCTGGTTGATTTCTTCTGGAGTCAGGGAAGGAAATCATGTAATGTTTGTAAATAAACAGAACTCTTAAGAAGTATCTGGCTATCACCTATTCCACCTAGCAAAAATCCAACTATCATAAAAGGACAAACCATCACAATACTTTTTACTACAACTTTTCAGGACCTTCCTAAAAAGTTGTCTTTATTCATGTTCAAGAAGTTAATATTAAACACATTGAAATGAATTATTCAAAAGTGCAGCAATAAATACTGTTTTTTAATTTCTGGGCTCAGGCTTGTTCTGCATGCACAAGTTTTGTTGAAGTGAGACTGTCAGTAGTAACTGATATGTAATTCCTTATCCCTTCCCCAATATTGCTGTGTGGTTTTATGTATCCATACTATTATTCAGTAGGCAGCTACTACTATGTAAGGACAAAATTAATATTTTATTATTCTGCGTAAGCCAGACGGTCAAATGCTTTAAAAATGAAAGGTTACTTTCCTAAATTGGAGGGGAAAAACAAGATTAATTTTCTACTTTGCCAACTAGTTAGGCACTCCTCTACCAGTGAAAAAAGATAACTTCAGCTAAAGGTTCTTTACCCTTGAGGAACTAAAAAAATCCATTTTAAAAATAAAAAAATACTTGGGTTTTCTTTGTTCACCTGAAAGCTTGTGAATATGTTCATTAAAAACTAAAGCTCTCATGACAATGAGTTTAACTGAATGCAATATTACTTAGATACCTGGAATCCCTTAGTTAAGAAATTGCTTCTTACCACATTGAATTAATAAAATGCCTCTAAATTTCAGCCATTATCTTTAAAAAAATATAGTAACTTTCCATTACCGTCTTCTATTTCGCTGTTGCTCAGCCATCTGTTCCATTAGTTCTTGTCTGTATTTCTCCTTTCTCCTTCGGAGAAGTTCTTGGTTGTGACCGCCTAATGGAAATGACCACACATTTGTGTAAATGCTCCACAGAACACACAAAAGGTACTGGACAAAGGCATTGTCTTTCAGTCAATTTAAAAACTGAAACAAAGCAGACTATATGAGCACTGGATCTTTACTGACTAAAAAAAATAGGTATCTAGTTTTAATAGACAATTTGTTTGGAGTATAATGACAAAATCTACTCAAAAATCTTCATTACTATTTTCCTAATTTGCCTGGTTTTGTATAGTCAGGAAGCTAAAAGTTTCAAAGCTATTTGATACAACAGCAACTAAAATAAGTTGATTTTTTAATTTTAACCTTTAATTTTTTTTTTTGCCTCTAATGTTCACCTAAGGAAGATACACTACAGCACTCCAAAATTATGAGGTACTGCTCTGCATAAAAATGAAAATTAAAACTGAAGGGAGTCAAACCCATGGGAAGGAAAGCAAATTGCTCCACATTTAAGATGGTCCCCATGACTACTAATAATTAACAAAGTAATGATAGATGCATGTATGCAAAAGGAAATGGTGACAACAGCTCATGCAGATTTTAAGGAACACAAAAAACTTTCAATTTGTGGTGGTTCCCCCACAATAAGAATGAAGGTCCTCTATTATTTAAAAAAAAAATCCCAAAAAATATCATCACTACTTTCTGTATAGTGTAACTATCAGACACAAAGACTCCAAAAATACTCTGTATACAAAGTGACTGTGGACTTCTGGTGAAGTAGACCTTAATGATAAAGAGAAGGAAGCTGGAAAGAAACTAAAACAAAAGCAAAATAAACAACAGCAACAAAACTTGATGCATGACTGACTGATTTTTCTATTTAACTATGGTGCTGAGGCTACAAAGTGACCAAAATGTGCAAGATAACCTCATGGTTTGTGAGTTTGGGGGAGTCTGAAATCACTTCTCATTTTCAAAAATTTCAAGTTTTAATTTACTTAATCTTTACACAACATAGTTAACAATACTCTTCTAACCAGGACTGCTAGGAGTACAAATTCATACCTCTGTGTCCTCAAGTTACTACAAATGAGATGACTGGGCAGACCAGAGACTGACCACTACAACTGGTTTAATGTTGCCTTTAAACAGTTCCAAAAAAGTTATCTGCCACCTACAGCATTGAAGATCAGGTAAATTCAAAGGAAAAAATAAGCAGAAATTATTCTGACAACTGTTAATCTATTTTTCCATAATTGAAAGCTAGCTTGACTTCAAAAGCTCCCATCCAAAGAATTACTACAGTACTTTTATTCTTGCCTTATAGTTTTCTGATTTCAGCTAAGAATGCTATGTCTTCACCAGTATTTCTCTCTATTACACTCTCTCTATTACTCTGTTCCCTGCTAAATTTTATGGCTATGTTAAAATAAGATGATCAGAATCATTTGTTCTTGTCCAAGGTTGTGAACAGTACCATTTTCCATATTTCTGCAATTAAAATTCACTATAAAGCTGTGTCTTTAACAATACAGAGGTCAAGATTTCTCTTATACTTAATTTTGTAAAAAAAATTTTAAGCACTTATTTGGGCCTTAAAATGTTAATGAAATCTAAGAAGAAACTTGGGTTCTTCAAAATTAATTAGTAGGTCCTGTTACATTAAGGGGGAAAAGGAACATGCTTTGCTTAAGTTTCTCTATGTAAATAATACTTATTTACGAGTCTTGGAGATAGCTAGCACAAGGGAAAAAAAAAGCCCATTTTTCTAGTTTTTAACTATTCACAGAGATAAATAATATGTGCAAAGAAAGTCTAACTCAGTATTATTAGTTAGGTTTTTATACATACCAAGAACAAGGCCTGTTGCATATCGCATTTCAGCTGCAGACTTGGCCTGTTCATTACTGGAAGAACTAATCTGTACCTGATTTCTGGCAAAAACAAAAAAGAAAATGGAATGATCAAACTCTATAATTATCTGCACAGTCTGTGAGAAACATGACACACTCACATCACTATGTAATCATGGATGACAAACAGTTTTCCTGCAATCCGAAGAAATATCCCAAGCAAAAGAAGAAACTGCCTGGCAAAAAGGCATTTCTCACAATTCCCATTTGCCTGTGGTTTCTGAATCCACCAGAAAAACTGACTCAGTTGAGCACTTCAACCATGTTGACAGACTGAATGGTGCCAGTCAAGAGTTTACGTAGGAAATTTACAAGTGTTCTGCTTCTGCCTCACCCACTTAGATCACTTCAGGATGTGGAAAACCAAGACAAGAGGAAGGAAAGGGATTTCAAAACTACTATTAAAACAAGATTCCACACTATTTGACTCAATAAAAGTCATCAAAAGGTGCTCTATTAAAAAGAAAACTGATATGCAAGCTTCAATGGCCATTTTCAAAGGAAATACGTTTTTCTAGCTGCAGGAAAAACTAGCAGGCATTTCAGACAATGTTTTGGGATTTCAAGCCAACATTTTCCCCTCACCATGATTTTGTAGTGCAATTATCAGAAAAATACACAGAATACCACACCTAGGATCCCCAGTCCTTGAGATTGGCCACACACGTGCTCTCTCCTTTAATTCATCTTCATAATCTGCAGGTACATCTCTTAACATTCCATTCAGATAAGGCCTTAAAGAAATAGAAAATATTCAGCTATGCTTGCCTAGGAACAGCCAATCTGAAATGGAAGGTTCAGCAGTTTCATGCAAATAGATCTGCTGCCTGAATGCACACTGGACAGCAGAACCAGTTCTGAAAACACCACACAATTTTTCTAGAAATAACTCACTTTGTTAGCACTGTCAGGGCAGCTCTCTGCCTGGAGTGTGAATTCCCAAGCCTGATTTCCTGCAGCCTTTATCTAATGAGCCTGGTTAAGAGTTTCGAGAGCTAAAGGGCTTTTGACACTCACACTGCATTAATTGAAACAGATCTTGCTGCTCTTAATCCCCAGGAGCCAACAAAGTCTTCAATAGGTTTTGGCACACAGCTATTGGGTGAGTCTGGTGAAACAGCCAATTCAGATATGAAAAGCTTCTTTAGTGAAAATCTACACTTCACTACTTATCTGATAGAATTTCAAATGGTGAGGTGACTCTTGATCAAGACAAAAGACAGGCAACACCATGAATACAAAAATTCAGGAGCTAAAATTTGAGTCATCTACATAGGAAGTGAAATCATATGATTGAAACTTCAAGTAACTACAAAGATGCCAAATACTGTGTGGACACAAGGGAACTGTTCCTGAAAAGATCTGGGATAGTAGAATTTATAATCTTTTCTTGACTTGCAAAATAACAACTCCTTGATGAGGACTTCAAGATATCATGACAAAATAGAGCAAAAATAGGTATTCAATGAAAAATAAAGTACCCAACAAATGCCAACAAAATTATATATTTTCCAGAGCTGGACAGAACTGTGGACTTCCTATTAAGCAAACAAAAAAAACCACCAAAGACTAAGAAAACACGGGAAAAAATTATTTTACGTGAAAAGAACCACAGCTCTGCCTATCTCTAATTTAAATAAAAGCCAATAATCAAAGGCAAAAGGATGCAAGCAGATTATTAAACACTGATCTGGCATCTTAGCAACACACAAGAACATGAAAGAACAACATTCACCCTCTTGGCATAATGTGATTTTTTTATGATCAAGATCATGTTTATGACAACAATCAATCTGCTCCTTACAAGGCTGGTCACGCAAGACTGAAACACAGTTAGGAAATAGAAAGCCAAGCCCCCAGTGTAATGAAAAGATGCAGGAAGGAAGCAAAGAAACAAACCTTGGGATTCAAAAGGCAACCTTTTTTTAAAAAGCAGTCAGCTTAGCACAGCAGGCCCAGACATGTTGGCCCAATTCAATCAAGAAGCTGTTGTTTCCTGTTTACAGGACAGACCTGAGAGCTGGGGATGGACTAAAGCATTCCACTCCTAAGAACCAAAACATTTTGCAGTTCTCACTTCCCTATTACCATTTCTGTCTGTTGAAATATGCCACAGACCTCGTGCCTCCATCAAAACAGAAACCCTTCTGAAAAATCCTCTTTTGAACATCTGCCTCTCCAAATTAGTAAACCCCATATAAAAACCTAAGAACTTTAGTAGAGCAAATTAAAATATGCCCCCTTTTGAATTTAGGTTCCATCATGAATCAAATGTGTTCGGAAAAAGATGACTTTGCCCGAAACGTAGAAAAAAACCTGCTAACTCTTCAGAAGCTGAGCTCTCACTAAGAGATATATCTCTCCTTGAAGAGACTGAACGTAGTTCATAGGAGGTTAAGGGGAGCTCTTGCAAAGGAGAAAAAAGTGCCAGACAAAAAACCACATTTAATAAAGAAATACTGAAAATTAATTTTCAATTAAAATTAATTAGTTGAAAATACACACAAAAAAACCCAAACAAAATGTACAAAATTAAGTTCAGGTAATTCGAGTGATGGTCCAGCAGCTTCTTTTAAGGAGATGCACCAAACTGGCCAACAGCAAAGATAAGACTCTCATCTCTATTCTCTTTTAAAAGAAAACTTGAATTAAAGCAGTTTCAGAGGTCTCTCCAAATAGCCTAGTGATATATTAGTCACAGATATTTATATAAGCACCATCCAGTTTTCTGGAATAACTAAAAACTAGTAAACTAATATTCAGCATGATGTCTACTGGTAGTTCAAACACCATACTTGCTGATATTTTATCTATATAATTCTGTATCAATTCTTTGAGAAACAAAGTAAACCCTCAAACATTATAAAATGGTTACTTTCATTTAAATATTAGACTCGGTGTCCAACCACATTAGACAGTGGCAAAGAGCCACCTAATAAAAAAAGGACACTCATCCTTCTGACTATGAAGTTACACAGAAAATTAAACATTGCTGTTAGTTTCAAAAATATTTTGGTTGTCTTTGTTAGACACTAAGTTAAGCTCCTAATATTTTTCTTTCTGAAAAACTATAGAACAAGTCCACTCTATCCTTAAACTTCCTTTGCTCATTTCTACCAATAATACACTACAGAATGGAACAAATTTTGAATTTTGCATTCTCTTCTCTGAATCTCAGCACAAAAGAGGCAATCTTGTTCCTCTCGTCTATTTAACCGCTGTTTCCATTTGCTAGTCTTTTTCAGAAACACTGTATGAACAAATACATGCTTTTTAGAAGCACAACAGAACACACAGTCTGAAACTTTGTAATAGCCCATTTCTTAGAGTCTGCCTCTTCCAGATGCTTCCAGACATTTCATTTTTTCCACACACATAATTCCTTTTTGCTTACTTTTTTCTGAAGTCTGAGAGAAAATATCAAGCGCTATTTTTGGAGAAAAATTATTCTAACTCTATTGTCATTTGAAACTGGAAGAGAAAAATTAGTTCATTGAATTCAAAAAACGCTTCTATAGTAGAAGAGCATTTCCCCTCCCCCCAGTTATTAACTTGCAGTACTATCCAGAAAATTACCCCTGTAAACAGTGAATGAAAAGACAATCCAACCCATCCACCAGCAACTAACAACAAAACATAATTGTAATATTTAACACTGTTCAG
Organism: Grantiella picta; assembly: GCA_013397955.1. Lineage (NCBI taxonomy): Eukaryota > Metazoa > Chordata > Aves > Passeriformes > Meliphagidae > Grantiella > Grantiella picta. The sequence continues at coordinate 145,628 of VZRM01002137.1, read as the reverse complement.
ATTGGTACAATTTGTCTTTGTTTTTCCTAGCAGTGTTAACGCTAGAAAAAAAAGAAAGTGTTTATTTTGCCTTAAAAAGGAAGGACACTGGTGGCTCCTTCATTGAAGCAATTGCAGGAAAATAATCCTGGCAACAGGCTTAACACAAATAAAAATATCTACAACACTCATGTTCCCAAGACCTGGAAAGGGAACAAATGAACACTTATAAAGTACAATTTGAAAATTATTTACAATAAACTTTACTGCTTTATTTAGCTGTATAAACAAATCAGTTTCAAGTGTGGTACTGTTTCACACCACAACCCATTTTGAAAGCAACCAGGTCTTGCAATAGAATAACTAAAGGTGGCCAGAATGCCAAACCCTGAATGAATAGGAAGGCTATATTTTTTTTTTCTTTTAAATGAGTAAGCTAGAAGGGAAAGATTAACAACTGATGTCAAAGTAACCAAACTCACGTATCAGTTAACAGGGTAAAGACTATTTAATACTGAACAGTACATAATATCAGTTTTCCTACTGAATGATTTATATAAGACCCTCTCTTTTGTTTGGTTTGGGCTTTCGTAAATGTTTATTCAACCTGTGGAGCTATTACAGAGATTAGCACCTATTAAAACCATCAGGATTTGGTTCAACTACACAGATGTTTAAAGTCTGTCATTTAGCAAGACACAGAGTAAAAAAGAGGTTTTTAAAAAATAGACATACATTTTATACACATAGTCATACGTACCGGAATTTGAAGCTCAAACCAGTTTTGGAATCTGAACTGAAAATTGACTTGCTAAGTCTGTAATAGTTAACAGTCACAGACAAAGGAAACAGAGGCAACATTGGGATCCCAGTGCAGGGGTTTGCTCTCAAATATTAACATGTTTTCAGGCAAACTGCTCTTCATAAAAATGAATTGTGGACTGCTGCTTCTGGGGCAATTTCTCTAGTATCCTTGGTTTGCTATAACATATAAAATGCTTCTTAGTATATGATATATAGTCTTAGGTACTGGCCCAAATTTTCAACACTTTTTCTGTAAATTATTGCAAAGTTCCTTTTTGTAAGCACAAAAATAAGTATAACAATCCTGCTTTCACATGGGGATTTTTTTCTAGTATTTAAAGAAAGCGAACCATGGCTGCCAACAAGCACTACAGAAATAAAGGAGAAAATGGAATTAAGAATACCTTTCAGCATAAGAACCCCGGGGAGATTTTCTGTCATAGGTGCTTTCACATGTAAATCTAGGGTCCATTTCTGCATTTGTATCAGGATCATAGTCCCCTCTGTAGTACCTCCTACCAAAATCACCATCTTCATCAAGTCTGTGATGTTTCCTAGCAGGAATTACAGATTGGGTAGCAAATATACGATGTCTTCGATTTGGAACATCCAGATCTTCATCAAGTCTTTTATTTAGTAGTCGACTTCTTAATTCAACTTCATTGTCTAACCTGTGGTACCTGTCTTCCTCCAGCCATCTCTTATTTAGCAGCTCTTCACAACCCTCTGTAGAAGTAAAGGCATCCTTCTTGGGAGGTTCTGCACCTGTATTACAGGGCTGTACTTCTGTATGTAGTTCTGGCTGGAGCCTGGTAACAGCAATAGGTGTTTTATTCCTGTGCATCTCATTCTGTTTGATAGAAACAATATTGAAAGAGTTGAATATAAGAGTTGAATATATTGAGTAAAACCTTCGTTTTGTATTTCTTCAAATAAACCCTAAGCAAGGAGAAAGGGAAGAGGTGAGCAAGGAACGCAGTTCAAGAAGTGCTTAAAAGCTAGGGTTTTATTAATTTTTCTTGAGGAAAAAAGACCTACTCTTCCTCTTATCTAATGTCTTTCAGAAGAATGGCTACCAATACTGGAGAGGTCTTTTACAAACTCCAATCTGACCTTCAGTTTTTGAGGTGCAAAGAATTAAAAAAAGACTTAAAATTTTACTTTATCAAGAGACTAGGTATCTTCACTCTATCCAGATTAAGGCAAGTCTGTAATACTTCCCAACCATGAACACAATCTTTTAACCTGAAAATTTCTTAATCTATTTTTCTGCTCCTCAGGAAATGTCATAATGAGAAAGGATAGATTTAAAACAACCCTATGACACTCTGGACTAGTGTTCAATACACAGTCCTAAGAATAACCATGGTTTTGGATAAATTCTGTAGTATTTCTGTGTACTAATCTTTCTCAAATCTTTCTTCTATGGAATAAAGGTAACAGTAACTCATACTTCACAAAATTTAATGAAAAATAAATTTAGTATGTAAATGACACCAAACTGGGAAGAAGGATCAATACACTAGAGGGTATGACTGCCACTCAGAAGGGTCCTGAGAAACTGGAGAAACATGCTGACAAAAAGCTCATGAAAATGAACAAATGCAAAGGCAAAACTCTGCATCTGAGACAGAACAGTGCCACACACCAGGACAGGCTGGGCACTGACCACCTAGAGAGCAGTTCTGCAGAAAAAGGCCTGGGTTAATGGTGCGAAAGGAGCTGAACATGAGGCAGCAGAGCACTCTTTCAGTGATGACTGCCAACCACGCCCTGGGCTGCAGTACCTGTGCAGGTGAAGGTAAGTGATCCTTCTCTACTCAGTATTTATTCAGTATTTAGGTTCTGGTGTAGTGTGTCCAGTCTCTGTCTCCCCTCCCAACAGATACTGATGAACTGGAGAAAGTGCAGAAAGTGGCTACTGAGATGGTTAAGGTATTTGAGCTCTTAAAGGAGAAGCTGACAGAGCTGCGTTTATTCAACCTGGAAAATTATTAAGGAGGATGTGTATGGGGCAGGAGGAGCTAATAACTGCAATCTCTATGTAAAAGGTGGTTACAGAGACACCAGTATTCACAGTTTTCAAAGAACCAACAGTCACAAGTTGCAGCAAAGGAAATTCCAATGGGATACAGAGGGACAGAAGTTCAGATCAAGCAATTAAAGCAGTGGAACAGGTTGCCCAGAGGACTGTGGATTATCCATCCTTTCAAAACTCCACCAAATAAAGCTTGACCAACCTTATCTAAACTGTGACGTTTACTCTAAGCAGGGTTTTTCCTATGGCTATCTAAACTGTTGGATCAAACTTTGGAGGTCACATGTAATTTGACTCTCACTCCCTTAAATTAATACCCTTCAGAGATGGCATAACTTTAACAAATCCTGACCAGTTTTTTTTTTTTCTGTTTCTTTTCTGACAGAAAAATTGTTTCTACACAAGAATAATAAAAATACAACTTGAAGGTCCAATTGGATGACAAATAACGCAAAAAGAAAAACCTTTGAGTCCCTAAAAAGATTTCACTATGTAAGTCAGCTTAGGAAACCTAAGTGTCCAAACATGTAGAAAAATTTTAGAGATTTATAGACTCAGTTGCACAAAAACAAGCTGCATTTTTGCCTATGTTTCCTAGGGATCAATGCTGTGTAGCACTCCAAGTCCTGAAGAAGGCAGTAAGAATGAGATACTGAATTCCAACATCAAAAGGAAACCTGAATGCTGCCTTATAGATGCCTTCATAGATTAAAACAGTTTTCAACTATATGACATTCCAATGCACTTGAAGGAAAATATATTTCTCATTAAAAAAAAAAAATCTTTCTAGAGACAGACAAGAAACATTCTTCTAAACAGAAATTGCAGATACAGGGGGATTTGCACTTGCCAACTGCTGTAAGGAAGCATTAAACTTCCAGTTGTTTTGGGTACAAATATAAGGTCCTTCATAGAATGACCTAGCTCCACACTATGGTACCCTTTAGAATTTCCCTATTAAAAAGAAGTGGAAGGACTTCTTTAATCAAACTCAGTAGATGAGAGTTCCAAATCATTACAGTCCATCACTAAACTGAGGCAAAAATATTTTTAAAAGAAAATTTATGTAGACAAGATTTTACAGTTAAAAAGATTTTACAGATCAATATATTGCTTCCAGATTACTAAAACAAAGGGTCTCAGAACAATGCTAATCAGATCTAAAAATCCCATTGGCTGCTGGACTAGTTTTGGTTGGGACAGATTTCCTCATAGTAGCTTGTGCAAGTCTATATGTTACATTTGTGATGAAAACAGTGTTGATAACACAAGGATAATTTAATTCCTACTGTAAAGTACTACCACAGTGTCAAGGGCTTTTCTGCTTCTTACACTGCCCCACCAGCAAGGAGGCTGCAAGTACATGGGACATTGGGAGGGGACACAACCAGGACACATGATCCCAACTGACCAAAGGGATATTCCACACTATAGGAGGTCATATAAAGCTGGGGAAAGGAGAAGGAAGGGAGGAACATTCAGACTGAGAGCATTTGTCTTCCCAAGTCACCATTACATGTGATGGAGCCTGACTTTTCTGGGGATGGCTGAACACCTGCCTGCCTGTGGGAAGTGGTGAATGAATTCCTTGTTTTGCGTTGCTTGTGTGAGCAGCTTTTGCTTTACCCATTAAACTGTCTTTAACTCAACCTACAAGCTTTCTCACTTTCACCCTTCTGATTCTTTCCCACATCCAACAGAGGTGAGTGCGTGTGTGTGTCCCCAGCTGCCTACTGACATACAACTCAAAGGCCTCAGCTCAGAACAGGATTTCGATTACGTGTGTGTCTAGCTCACTTTCAGCATTAAAGGCTTTTTTGGTTTTTATTCACAAATGCACAGCACCATGTTCTGGACAGCTGCCTACACTTGCCTGGCCTTCTGCATGACAGAGGGGAAAAGCATCTACAAATAAAAGCTAAGGAACACTATGTGGAGTTCGACATTTTGTTCAAACATACAGCTTTTTTGAATACCACTTTTATCACCAAGAACAACCAAGAGATTTGCTTCAGACACACAGAAGAACGAAAGCATCCCTCTACCAGACAGACACGACAGAAGCAGGAATCAAGAACTGAAATGTATGAGTCATGACCAGGACTTGCTTAGGAGCATTAATAAAATTGTGGCCTAATTGAACATTATTTGTTTATTTTGTCTTACTTTGTATGTCTGAATCAACGACAGGACTGTAAAACTGCATTACCTCTCTGTTTTTCTTCCCTAATTTCCTTAGCCTTTCATTCCATTCTTCTTTATCCCTGAGATATTGATTGTACTCCTTGTTCCTTTCAAGCCGCAATTTCTCCTAAAATAGGCATTGGAAAGGGAATCATAATTTTGCATTTTTAGTAGCTTTTAATTTCATAGAACTACAGTACTAAATGAATACATGCAAACTGTGTGTTTGCCCCCCACCCCTTCATATTCCTTATGATGTACAAATAAGGCCTGAATTGCTTTAAGGTTTTAGTTAATTTTCTCTTAGCATGGCATTTTCTCTTAATCTGAAACCTGTAAGCAGAAGTCAGCTTCTTGGGCATGAAGTATAGTCTCCAGAGACACTGCTGTATTTCAAAGTCTATCTTAAAACCAGGTAGGTTTCCTCCTGCTAAGCCTATTCCAAAATTTGCCAAAGCCTCTCACCCACAATTACGAATTACCTTCTGATTTCCAATCTAACGTATTTACAGCTGATTTTCAAACATATGATTTATTTCTTTGTGTTTAGTGGTGACTTGCCCCATTCACAATTAAAACAGGATAGCAAATACAAATATAGACAAGATGTATCAATTACAGCTTAGGGTATTATAATTTGAACTGTCAAATTCAAACAAGCAGTTAAACCAACTGCAAAAAGTCAAAAGTGCAAAGAATGCAAGGAAAACCAAGAAAAACAGGATCTGTGCTTGTTGTCCTAGCTGTTTGTGCAAGGTGATAACATTTATGACCAGCTTTCTCAGGTCTAAAAATATCCATGAATTATACCTCAATAGCCTAATAATGTAATAGGAAATACAAAGGTCTCCAGATAAAGCAAACTCTAATTTGCATTATTTCTTTATATTAGTCCCTTATGTTTAGAGCATGGGGCATCTCTTATACTACCTCATTCCAACAATCATATAAAGGAAAAAAAGAGAATTATACTACAGTATTATGAATCAGGCTCTTTTCCACAACAGCATTTTCCAATAAAAAAGTAACAGTACTAAAAAAATCTGAATATTACACATCAATTTACTTTCTCATGAACAAATTTCAAACATATACAATTTACACCTCAATCCCCATGTAAATACCAGATTACTACAAATTTTGCAGATTAGACTAATGCTCTCCAAAACCATTTTCAGGTTTTTGTGGTTTTTTCCAAAATGTGTGTCTATAGGTTTTCTAATAGTGACAACATAAAACACGCAGACAGCCATGAAAGCTGCCTGAGAGGCATTTTCCAAAGGTGAGAAACCAGCAGAAAATTCAATATGCTGTATGACTGCGCAGTTGACCTAATAAAGGAAACTAAAACGCAAATGTTAACCTCTCATTACTCTGCCCAGAGGCCAACTGATTAACAGGGCACAGTGTGACATCTTCTGGCAGCTTTTAGGTTCTGCAAGGGCAACAAATCGGTAAAAAGGATACAACACACCTGTGCAGTGCTGATATGATATAAACCCATCAATGATAAGACGTTTCTAGTACAAATACACCTTTAATTTCCACAAAACTAATCAAACATACTTAATTTTTCACTGTTTCAGCACACCTACTTGCAAGGGTTAATACAAAGTTCATGAGAACTTGAAACTAACATAACTCAGTACAAGCGCATGCTGCCCCTGCGGAGTCCTTTCTCCTTTATGGGAGTTTCATTCTTGCTGCCTCCTTTTTATACTTGTGTAACTTGGAGTTTGGGGCTTTTTCATAACAGTAACTTCCACTGACTTGAGTTCTCACCTGGTTCCCCCTATGGCCATACCAAGAGCACGAGAGGGGCAGACAGCTTAAGCACAAGGGCAAGGCCAACCAACCCCATAGCAGAAGTCTTGCACCAGATTGCAGTGACAGCATAGCCCCAAACACAGATCAAGAGTGCGACTTCAAGGCAACAAAAGTTAAAAACAAAATCAAAAACAAAACCCCCAAGAGTGCAAATGTCTGGTCCTCCTCCAGCAACACAGTTTGCTTTTTGCCTTGAATCTCTGCTGTGCTTTGACCAATCTCAACAACCAACCAGTGGTGCTTATGGAGTGAGCAAAAATATCAATAAAATACAATGTTTTTGCTGATTCAACTTCATGGATCAATTTACAAGCAAACACAAGAAAGGAACTGGGAATATAAGGCCAACAGCATGAGGGCAGGAGGAGAGCTGACCCCTCCAAGACTGATTTAGGCTTTCACAGAATCACACCATACATCAGAGGAAAGAATCAGAGGTTAAGAAAATCCACATATGCATTTTCGTATCTGAACCTCCACGAAACTCCGAGATCAGGGAGACTTTTGTGGCTCGTATCATTCTCCAACAAATGAAAACAAGATCATAAACTGGTAAGAAACCTCAAGGAGATCGAAGGGGCTAAACAAGAGAATGCATACTCCTTTCAAAAAATAAATTAGCATGTGTACTCTCAGAGAAAGACTGGAAATGAGGAAGATTCCTGCGTTAACAGCGTGAAATATGTGAAATACCAGATCAGCTTTTATTTAGATTCCTAGATTCACCTGTTAAAAAAATTGCTTGAGGATAAGCAGGTAGGTTAAGTGTACCCAAAAGATATCAAAGCAAATTGTGTTCAGCAGAAGAGCCCACTTCCTTCAGTGCTGATAGGAACTGACGCAAATATTTTTAAAACCATACACAGGCTGCAGTAAGAAGAGCAATAAATTAGAAAAGTATACAGAATTTTAAGGAAAACAATATTCTTTATCAGATCAGTATTAAGTGCTGAACAAAGCCCAGTGCTCCGATTGTTAAACAGACTAAGTACTAAAGGTTTGTGGATCAGAAGTAGCAAACCTCAAACTAGTATCAGTATAGAACTCTATCTATATAATACGAAACAAATATCTGAAACTTAAATATGCAGGTAACCCAGGATTAAAAATTTAAAAAAAAAAAAAAATGAAAGACCTGACTTTTCTGAAAATTATTACTAATTATCACCTCCAAAAACATTCATTTCTGTAACAAAAAAAAAAAATAAACCCAAGAAAAAAAAATTAAGTGGAAGTGCTTTTTCCCTAACAGTTTCAACACCCAGGTTCATTTTCAAGTTATACTCCATTTACTTAACTTCCTTCATATATTTACCTTAGCAGATCTTCGCTCATCAATAGGAAGAGATAATCCCTGAGTATATGGATCTGCTTCACCAGTAGTCAGATAATTTTTCTACATTTAAAAAAAAAATTAAAACCATTCAATACATTTTAAAATACAAAATAAAACCACTCAATACTCACTAAAGAGTTGTAAGGAATTTTATTTGCTGAAAATAATTGGAGCAATTTAATGAAATAAAGACTGAAGACAATCTTCAAATTTTGAAAACGCGGGATGTTCTTGGAACACAAGAATGAAGTGAAGTCAAGGAATGGAGGAAGTAAATGTCTTTGTTAAGTTTTAAGCTTGAGTTTGAAAGTGTTTGTCACTTCTTCCATGTTACACCATTTCCAGTGTTATGCAAGTTAGTCTCTATATTTAAAAACCCTATTTTTATTCAAAGAAACCCCACTCAGTTCTTCTGTAGCACAAGCATCTGTACATACAAGGAACTTTCCAAGACATTTCCTTATTTAAGATGAAAAATTGTTTTTTCTAACTGCAGAAAACATGTATGTCTACCTCTTATTTTAACAGATGAAATTCACGCTAACACTAGCACACCTCTTTATCTCAACGGTGTTTTCTATACCAGCAATCCCCAAATGTTTCAGGATAACGACCCATCACCAAATCTTGTAATTCCTCATGGACCATCAGTTACTTTCAGAACAGAATTTCCCATCAAAACCCAAAGGCTGCTGCTCCATATAAATCCCTGTGCTGCAGCTTGGGAACTGGACTGTGTAGCAAGTCAAAGCACCTGCTTTTCAAACCAAATACCAGTGCTAGAGCAGGTCCTTGCATTTCAGGTCTAGTGGCTTCTCATACATCACTTCTTTACTAAAAGCATCCCCAGGCCACTCTCAGTCAATCACTGTTTTATAAATCTGATTATCCTTAATAAAAAGATTATCTATTCGTGTGCAATGGGCTGAAGAGGGGAAGGGGTGAGATACAGTATTTCCCGAGTACTGTTTCCTTTTGTTAGCTATGATGCAATGTAGCCTAAAAGCTCAGAGGAATAACAAGAAGTAAGAGCTCTACCTGTTCCAGCACAAACCCATAGAATTATAAATTATATTTCAAACTAGTCATTAAAAGATTTAAGGGATTTAATAATCATGCAAATATTCAAGCACCAGGACAACTAGATTATTTGGTTACTTTAGTGATAATTATGAAACATTCAGTTTTAACACAATATTTTAACTTTGAAAATAATCTGGAGTTTTAAATTAAACAAGAAGCAAAAATTATAAAAGGATAATTTTGATTAGAGGTTAAGAAGACAATTTATTCTGCTGTTGCTATTATTATTAAAGAACTCTAGTGCATGCTAATATACCCACTTTGTATCATATGCATGTTATTCAAAGCCCCAGAAAAAGAAGCCGATTGTGTTTCTACCACGTTACCACCAGGTCCTTTACTGAAGTTGCTCAGTCTGAGCAATCTGGATGGACAACATTATATTTGAAAATTATAGACACATGAAAATATAAAAATATTTTAAAAATTTAAGATTAATTAAACAAAGGTTGCAAAAATAACACCAGAGGTGTTATTTTTTCCTCATAATACTTGTTTGTATTTTTGCATTCTGGCCAGTAGGTGCTAAATCACTGGCTCTACTTCTTCCCTAAGCACCAGTGATGAGATTCCATAGAGTCATGGAAGAAAAAACCCTGACTCTGGTTGGGATTACATGTTATAATATTTATATAGGTTACTATTTTATTCCAGCTTTATGAAGTACATATGCTAAGAAAAAAAAAACTTGAACCCTGAATATCTAATCTACATAACTGGTGATTCTTGAAGCAAATGTCTACTAAAATAAAAACTATTGTAGAGACAGCATTAAACAGCAACAATGGCAACTGCAAAGAGAAAAGGAAATCAACAAGTGTTTTAAAAATTTAATAATGGAAAATAATATGTAAGTAATCATTTTGCACAAAGCAAGCAATGCTGTTAGTCACAACTAATCACTACAGCATGCATAAATGCACAAAGCACAAAAAAAGGTAATGATTTTTTGAATTCCAAGAGCATACAGCTTTCAAACAAAGCAAAAGGCAACTAATTTGAAAGAAAAAAAATAATATTGAAAGCACCCTACCTTTCTTTTTGCCTGTGAAATACCCTAAAAATCAGGGAAAAGATACTATTCATAAAGAGACTTTGATTCAAAAATATTTGACTTTAAAAAATATTTCCTTTCTTAAAGCAAATCTATTCTTCAATTTAAAAACTAAAGACATAGGTAAATAGCATTTTCATAATACAGAAATTATTTGATTCCTCATTTTTTCCGTCTCATGAAGAGCAGTTACAGAATATTCCCAAGATTTCACACATATCATTTCAATTTTAAAATTACTGTGACATGTAGTAAATCATGTTAAGCAGAACATCAAAGGTTTTTTCTTCCTAAAATTGAAAAGAAGCTGTCAAATGGAGTCACACTAAATATAGGGATATTCTTACCCCAATTACAGACCATAGAACACATAAGTACTTCAGAAAGTAACAGATTTTAAGTTCTTAAGGAAAAAACTAAGGAAGAAGCAAAACCAGATAAATAAAGTATTCAGAATGAAGTGCACTAAGTAATATGTAGTCTCATGGCAATAGATCTGTAGAAGCCTAAAATATATAAACTTTTCTAGAGGTACCATTTTGAAATTACTTTTACCCAAGTCTTCAAGATCAGTCATTGTTCATAATGAATGCCTGCTTAAAAAAAATCTACAGATATTTAATTGAATGAAAACTAATAATGAGAGAATAATTTTAAGAGACTCACTAAAGTCAAGCAGCCAGACTAGCAGCTTTACCTGAGAAAGATATCGTCTATAATCTTGTCGAAGCTCCTCTTTGAGTTTATGTTTTTTTCGTTCATATTCTTCTCCAAGAGGTAAACTCAAGCCATAGTCACCTGCAAAATTAACACCATTAAATATCATTATTACAATTTTGCATCAGTACAAAGCAAAAGCTACATCTGGATTTTTATTAGACACAAGCAATAACAAAAAAAAATTAACTGTGCAACCAGTAATTACACAATAGCTGTTAAAAAAGCACCTTCTCTGTATGAGTAGTTGGGTGAAAAGCATAGAAAAATAGCCTAGTATTTGGATATTAGTTTTCCTCTCATCCTTTGACATTTTCTTCCCAATACCAAAAAAAAAAAAAAAAGGCAACATAAGCTGAATTTATTTGAATATTGTACATATTTCTTTAGTCAATGTATATTTCCAAACAAATCTCCTTTGACATGTAAGCTTCTAAATTGTTCTTATATTTCAAGCTGTGCTTACCACACAATAAAAAACATACTTCCCAAATGAAAGCAACAAGCTATTTGTTTTGCATGTGAAAAATATGTTTGCTCCTACACAGCTAGATGGAATCTGACCATATGATAACAATAGTAATCATTTTCCTTTCCACCTCAGTGTTTCTTATCATAGTAGACCCAAAATACATTAGTACTTTTCTGAGATTACTATCAGGTCTCATAGCAGCTGTACTCTTAAAACATAATAAAATGTAATGCTATGCAAGCTGTTTGCTGTTCCAAAAATACATTATAAAGTACTTTATAAGAAACATCCTCTACCCCAGAAGCTCATCTCTGTAGTCACTTTCACCACTCTCCACAGAGAGTAGTGAATTCCACAAAATCACACAACTAGTGACAAAGATTACACTGTGTGTTATTATTATTTCACATTTTTCTTCTAAAAGCATTTTTACATCTTGTGAGCTACATAAATTTGGTAGCAAGGAGTAAGAAGGAAGGGAGGGATATTCAAGACTTACTTTTAGATCAGTCTCAATTTAGTGAAGGGCAGTTTGCTTGGCCTGTCTCAAGATACATTCTGAGTTACTCAAAACTAACCCCATGAGCTAGGGAAACAGTGTAACATGGAAGAAGTGGCAAACAGGAGTTAGCCTGATATTCTGCAGAACCAAAGGACCCCCATACCCGATTAAACATCTCCTATGCTACTCTGATACAGCCTGCCGAGTCCAACTACTAATCAAAATCTGCGTGGGAACTTCTCCTCCAACCTGAAAGCTACTATTCTCCTAATTTTGCACATGAGGTAAGTGTGACCTCCATTAAAAAAATAATGTACCATTTCAAACCTCAGAAAAGGGGTAAGTATAAAGAGGAACAGAATTCAGAAGAAGAAATGGTTTGTTTCAGCTACTTGCTCTTGCCTTTTATTTTCATATGAATTATTGTTGAATTAATTATAGAAAACCAAGAAAAAAGATCAAAAGCAACTAACAAGTTGGAGGAAAGATTCATTCAGTAATTTCACAGATGCCACTGAAATTCAGTACCAAAAAAAAAAAAGGAGAAAATTAATGAGAATCTAGTGCTTCGATTCAAATACATTAAATATTCAAACAAAAGATGGTTTAAAAATAATTTTTTTACAGAAGGCTTTTTTTGGCCACCAAAAAAGCACTGAGATAACAATTATGGGCAATGATCTGGAGGATATTTGAAAACTATGCATTTCAAAAAATTACTCTAGGAGAGCCTAGCACAGCACAATTACTTCAATTAACATAAATTCAACATAATTTTATGCAAAATTTGTCTGAATTCTTCTGACAATGTAAGAGATTCACTTTCTTTGTAATTGTTTTTCTGCTTTTGTTTACTCTGTATTTGCTGTATTTATTTGCCATTTCACATTCTATTAACCACATATAATCACACTATGATTTTTTTTAATGTTAAGATTTTAAATGCATTTTTACATAAACCTTTCCACATACGTAATGTTGAGAAACAACTGCAATTTCATTCAGTCTGAATCTCAACATTACTGCTAGAACTATCGAATATACTTAGTAGATACCAAGGAACAAGTCCCCATCTGATTTAAACCACAGGAAATCACAGTGCTTTAAAGCACTTCAAACCAACAATATCAGCAACCATCCATTTCAGCACCAAAATTATTATTATAGAAAGTGCTGGGTTTGGCTGGGATAGAGTTAATTTTCTTCATAGTAGCTGGTATAGGGCTGTGGTTTGGATTTTTGCTGGAAGCAGTGTTGATAACACAGGGATATTTTAGTTGTTGTTGAGTGGGGCTCACAATTACTGCTTCATACCTCACCCACCAGTGAAGAGGCTGGGGATGCACAAGGAGTTGGGAGGAGACATGGCTGGGACAGGTGAGCCCTGACCATAGGGATGTTCCATTCCATATGGCATCATGCTCAGCAGTAAGACTAGGAGGGAGGTTGGTGGTATCTGCTGCTCAAGGACTAGCTGGGCATCAGTCAGTAGGTGGTGAGCAATTGTTTACATTTGCATCACTTGTCCTTCTTGAGTTTTACTTTTTTCTCTTTGCTATTTTCCTTTTCATTTCTTT